>CAUYTI010090282.1:0-22740 GCA_963575145.1 Galago senegalensis
ACAGGCGCCCGCCACAACGCCGGGCTATTTTTTGGTTGCAGCCGTCATTGTTGTTTGGTGGGTCCGGGCTGGGGATTCGAACCCGCCACCTTAGGTGTACGTGGCTGGCGCCTTAGCCAGTTGAGCTATAGGTGCCGAGCCTAAATGTTTTTAATATATGTTAAATACATGTATATGTGCATGCATATATATATGCCCATACACACATTCATATATATATATATTTTTTTTCTTTTTTTTTTGAGACAGAGGCTCACTTTGTTGCCCTTTTCAGGATGCTATGGCATCACAGCTCACAGCAACCTCAAAGTCTTGGGCTCAAGTGATCCTCTTGCCTCAGCCTCCCAAGTAGATGGGACTATAGGAGCCTGCCACAACGCTTGGCTATTCTTTTTGGAGATGGGGGTCTCTTGCTCAGGTTGGTTTTAAACTCACGAGCATGGGCAATCCACCCACCACAGCCCCCCACAGTGCTGGGGTTACAGTTGGGAGTCCCGTGCCAGGCTAGAAGTTATATTATACTTGTTTAACTGGTATGTTAACCTCCCTCCCCACTAAATTCCTCGTTTCACTTCTGGGCCCTTTCCAGATTTCTTGTTCAGAGGCTGTAATTCTCTTCCACCTCCCTGTAGACCTTTTAACCTCTGTTCACCCCTCATCACAACCTACTCAGGCTTGACTCTAAATTCCACCCTCTTCCATTATGTAATGCTCTCTCCACAATGCTCCATTTTATTATTTCCTAATTCCATATTTAAGGGACCTGGATTCCATACAGAACCTCAAGTTTCTATTTTAGTTAATGGATGAGTATGTATCAGTAATCTATGATTTTCAGAAGTTCAGATTTTAAAAACTGAATTAGTATTAAACTGGGGAATTTAAACTTACAATTAGGTACTTAAAAAGGTATACTCACTATAAAAGTAATTTTATTAGGACAATAATAAAATTTAAAATACCCAAATGCCACCACAAGTCATTATCTTTTATTTGTCCATATTTTCTTTTAGTTTTTTTCCACATACATACACAAACAATTTGGTAAGAGTTCTGTTCTTTGTTTGTTTGTTTGATTTTTGAGACAGAGTCTAACAATGTGGCCCTCAGTAGATCGCCATGGCATCACAGCTCACAGCAATCTCAAACTCTTGGGCTTATGCAATTCTCTTGCCTCAGCCTCTCAAGTAGCTGGGACTACAGGCATCTGCCACAACACCTGGCTATTTTTTGGTTGTAGTTGGCCCAGGCTGGATTCAAACCTGCCAGCTCTGGTGTGTGTGGCTGGCACCCTAGCCGCTGAGCTATAGGCGCCGAGCTAAAAGTTATGTTCTTTAAATAACCATTCTAATAACTATATACTGTTCTGCTAGGGGACATATCATCATTCATTAAGCTGTTCTTCTAACATTTGAAACCTAGGTTGCTCTCAATTTTCTACTACACTATAGTGAGCATTTTAATTCATATACCTGAGTCCTTCTCTAATTTCATATGATTCCCTTAGGACAAATTTCTAGTAGATATTGGGTCAGAAAGTAGCAAGATAAAAAATTAGTTCAAAATGTTATACTTAATTTAAAAGCTTACTGGAGTTAAAGATCACATTAAAATACTATAATGTTGAAAGGCTGTTGTATCAGGGGTTTCCAAGACTACCCTTGGGCTTATGAGAAAGACTCATAGGACTCAGAAAAGCAGGTATATTCATGACTATAGCAAAGGGACACGGATTAAAATTCACAATGGGAAAAGGTGCAGAGCTGACATTCAGGGGAAGCCAGGCAAAGCTTCCTGGGAAGCCCTTAATTGCCAGGGATGCCCTTAATTCTCCCAGCAATGACGTGTGACTGCAGGTGTGGAGTGTTGCAAACCAGGGAAGTTCTCTCCAGCCTAAGAGTTCAGGATTTGTAATGACAGTCACATAGGTATGTAGTGGCTGCGTGACTGACCTTAGCTACTTAGTCTCTAGCCCCTCAAAGGCCAACCCCATACAGAATGGCTCCAGGCCGGAGGTACAGAAACACTCTTTTCAGGCAGAATATTGCAAGGATTAAGAAGTTCTCTCCCAGAACTAGGTCAAAAGTCTTTTCTCTGGTATGTGCAAAGTTTGAGTAACCTACGGTGTTGGAGGGGGAATGGCCTGAAAAAAAGGGCAAACATATTTTTGTCTCCTGACTTTTGGTTAATGGAAACCTATATCCCTTCTTCAGGCGAGTGGTCAGCAGGGGCATGGAAGGTTTCTTGTTCAGTGACCCAGGCAGCTTAAAGGAATCTTCTGGGTGGAGGTCACAAGACTGTCTCAGTTGAAGATGGATGAATCCAGGCAGAGGGCAAGATAGGATTATGGAATCAGAACCTTTCAAGGCTCTGCAGTTCTCCTTAAACTGCTTATCCCTCTTTCTGATGCAGCTGAAGAGAAGGAAAGAGAAGTTTATTACTTTGCTGGCAAAGGTGGAAAACGGCAGACAATGGTCTCAAAATCCAACTCTCTGCTTCTGAGTAAAGCACAGAGCTTTTAAAGTCTCTCATCCCACAATCCCATTTGGAGCCAGTGCAATATCATGCCCTCCGCCTGGATTTATCCCATCTTCAGCTGAGACAGTCTGTGACCTTCCCCAGGTGATTCCGTTGTGCTCTCTCCTGTGGCGTAAAGAACAAGAGACACTCCCTGCCCCTCCTGACCACTTGCCTGAGGAGAGTGGGGGAGACAGGAAATATTTTTGCCATGTTTTCCCCAGGCCCTTTCTTCTTGTAACAATGTCTGTTGAATTGACCTGTGACTGTGTACTGGTATAAAAATATTTCAGAGAGCAGAATTGACAAATCATGGTGTCAGAACGTTTAAAAGACGCGGAGGATTCATTAGTTCAAATTTTACTTTTTTACAGTCTGGGTAACGATGGTTCAGAGGGGCTAAATTATCTCCCCATAAACAGCTAGTGACAGACAAAATGCACGAGGATTAAGTGGGAGTTTCCAATTACAGACTGTCCCTGAGTTACAAACATCTGACTCATATGCAACTCTCACTTACAAATGGAGGCAACTAACGTAAATACCCAAGTTACAAACATCCAAGTGATGTACAACTTGCACTTATGAAAGGAGGCTTACAGGCACTCGGCAAATGTACCTGTTCCAACTTACATACAAATTCAACGTAAGAACAAACCTACAAAACCTATCTTGTTGGTAACTCAGGGACTCCCTGTAAAGCATTTTGAAAATGAATTGTGTAGGCTTACTGTTAGAGACCTGTTCCTATAAAAATACTACCTCATTTGTTCTCAGCCTTTTAGAATGCAGAAATACTACTTGTGATATGTGTTTAAAAGTGGATACTCATGATCCACCTTCAGAGATTCTTTTTTTAGAGATGAGAGTCTCACTCTGTCACCCTTGGTAGAGTGCTGTGACATCACAGCTCACAGCAATCTCAAACTCTTGGGCTTAAGCAATTCTCTTGCGTCAGCCCCCCAAGTAGCTGGGACTACAGGTGCCCACCACTATGCCCAGCTATTTTTTGGTTGCAGTTGTCATTGCTGTTTAGCAGGCCCAGGCTGGCCTCGAACCTGCCAGCCCTGGTGTATATGGCCAACACCCTACTCACTGCGTTATAGGCACCCACCCAAGGAATTTGCATTTTCAAACCAAGTACTCAGGTGATTTCTGATATTGGAGACAAAGGTCACATTTTGAGAAGCATGATTAACACACTGATGACTAATAAATCTTCCTACATCCCAGATCAAATCATGCCATTGTGATTTTTATAAGAAAAGTCAGTGGCTTTCCACTTTCTGCAGCCTTCATTTCACCAGCTCCCACATTGGGGCACCACGCCCTTTTTCCTCAGTATTCCCACACCCCTAGAGGAACTGACCTTTGTACTTCACTGAACAGTTTGTTCTAGTTTGTTCCTGCTGTAACTGTAGAGGTCACCTCTTGGTTTTTGCTGCTGCATGTTCTTTTTTCTCCCTTCTTCTCATGAAGTCTGTTCCCCCAACCCCCATGTGATTTAGGGCTGGTGGGTATCTAGGAGATGGGAAGATCCTCTCAGGCAGGTAATATTTGTCTTCATGGAACGGGCATGGTTTAAACTAGGATTCAGAGGATAAATATGCCTTTGAGAGGAGGAAGACTCGGAAGAGAGCAACTGAGTTGTGGCTGACGCCTGGGAAGGAGGATGGTAAAAAATGAAGATAAGTACTGTGGGGCCTAAGGTGGTGAATGGACTTAGAAAGTTTTGGTAAGGGGCAGCACCTGTGGCTCAAAGGAGTAGGGGGCTGGCTCCATATGCCAGAGGTGGCAGGTTCAAACCCAGCCCCGGCCAAAAAAAAAAAAAAAAAAAGAGAGAGAGAGAAAAAAAGAAAGTTTTGGTAAAACAATGGGGTTGCTGGGAGGCCTAAAGTAGCCACATGAACCTTTCCCGACCAGAGAAAAGTCTGGCCAAAGGATCAGAACTTACCAAAGCCTTCCGAGTAAGCTGTGGAATTTGCCCACCCACTATGGCCCTGTGTAAAAGGGATCTCTGACTGTCCCCAGGTGCAGGCAACACCTTTGCAAGCCCAGGCAGGTCCCCCTTCCCTTGCAATACACCTGGCCTGAACGTCTCCTGGCCTGAACTACGGTCTCATCTCTGGGTGCCGTTCTTACACCTTTCAGGGCTCAGCAGAAAGATTTTCTGGAGTTTCAGAAACAGAAAGCAATGATTTGACAAGACGATGCGTCCTAATCTACTTATGACATTTTCTGATTTGCAAATGAGAAAGAAGTCTAACATTCAATGATGGAGTTCTGCAAACTCCAGCTACGAGCACTGCAGGTGCGGGTCCCCTCTGGGTCCTGACCCTGCCTGCTCACCTCCCTGTAGCTCTGAGCACTGCAGGTGCCCGTCCCCTCTGAGTCCTGACCCTGCCTGCCCACCTCCCTGTAGCCCTGAGCAGGGAGGTGTGGGTCCCCTCTGGGTCCTGACCCTGCATGCTCACCTTCCTATAGCTTTGAGCACTGCAGGTGCGGGTCCCCTCTGGCTCCTGACCCTGCCTGCCCACCTCCCTGTAGCTTTGAGCACGGAGGTGCGGGTCCCCTCTGGCTCCTGACCCTGCCTGCCCACCTCCCTGTAGCTCTGAGCACTGCAGGTGAGTCCCCTCTGGGTCTTCACTCTGTTGCTCACCTCCCTGTAACTGTGAGCACTGGAAGTACGGGTCCCCTCTGGGTCCTGACCCTGCCTGCCCACCTCCCTGTAGCTGTGAGCACTGCAAGTGGGGGTCCCTCTGGGTCCTGACCCTGCCTGCCCACCTCCCTGTAGCTGTGAGCACTGGAGGTGCGGGTCCCCTCTGGGTCCTGACCCTGCCTGCTCACCTCTCTGTAGCTCTGAGCACTGCAGGTGGGGGTCCCCTCTGGGTCCTGACTCTGTTGCTCACCTCTCTGTAGCTGTGAGCACTGCAGGTGGGGGTCCCCTCTGGGTCCTGACCCTGCCTTCCCACCTCCCTGTAGCTTTGAGCACTGCAGATGTGGGTCCCCTCTGGCTCCTGACCTGCCTGCCCACCTCCCTGTAGCTGTGAGCACTGTAGGTGCGGATCCCCTCTGGCTCCTGACCCTGCCTGCTCACCTCCCTGTAGCTCTGAGCACTGCAGGTGCGCGTCCCCTCTTGGTCCTGACTCTGCTTGCTCACCTCCCTGGCAGGCCTGGTGACCCCTGTAGTCCCTTTCCTGGGCAGAAGCAAGTTTGTTGGCTTCTTCTGTTAGTCTTCCAATATAGTGACATGGTGCAAATTTTACAGACTGCTCCCCTGGGGACATAGTTTGTAAGTTGTTAAACAAACCCAAGCCCCATTGAATAGGTACTATTATATGTTATTTTTTGGAAATAGGGTCTTGTTCTGTAGCCCAGGATAGAGTGTAGTGGTATCATCAAAGCTCAATACAATCTCGATTTCTGGGCTCAAGTGATCTTGCTGGCTCATCTTCTTGAGTACCTGGGATTACTGGTGTGTACCACGTCTTGCTAAATATTCAATTCTTTTTTTTTGAGACAAAGTCTCACTTGATCACCCTTGGTAGAGTGCCATGGTGTCACAGCAACCTCAAACTCTTAGGCTCAAGTGATTCTCTTGCCTCAGGTTCCCAAGCAGCTGGGACTACAGTCACCCGTCACAGTACCTGGCTATTTTTTAGAGACAGGGTCTTGCTCTGCCTCAGGCTTGTCTCAAACTCCTGAGCTCAGGTGATCCGCCCACCTTGGCCTCCTAGAGTGCTAGGATTACAGCATGAGCCACCACACCCAGCCTGTTTTCAATTTTTCGTAAAGACAGGGTCTCTCCTCTTGCTGAGGCTTATTTCTTTATTATTCTCTTAACTTAACAACCTTTTGTACTGATTAGGGAAAGGATACCAAAAAGTATGTAGAAAAAGAGAGTATTTTAAAAAAAATTCTTTTTTTTTTGAGACTGAGTCTCATTATGTCGGCTTGGGTAGGGTGCTGTGGCTTTATAGCTCATAGCAACCTCCAACTCTAGGCCTTACATGATTCTCTTGCCTCAGCCTCCCAAGTAGCTGGGACTACAGGTGCCTGCCACAATGCCCGGCTATTTTTTTTGTTGTAGTTGTCATTGTTGATTGGCAGGCCCAGGCTGGGTTGAAACCTGCCAGCCCTGGTGTATGTGGCCAGTGTCCTAACTTAACTATGGACACCAAACCTCAAAATTTTTTTGTTCTGCTCTCACTATGTTGCCCTCAGCTCACAGCAACCTCAAACTCTTGGGCTTAAGTGATTCTCTTGCTTCAGCCTCCCAAGTAGCTGGTACTATAGGCGCCCACTACAATAGCCCACCTGGCTATTTTTTGTTGTAGTTGTCGTTGTTGTTTAGCAGGCCTGGGCTGGGTCCAGGGCTGGGTTCAAACCCACCAGCCCTGGTGTATGTGGCTGGCCCTGTAACCATTTAGCTACAGGCACCAAGCCAATATCTGGATTTCTTTCTTTCTTTCTTTTTCTTTTAATTGTTTAGGGATTCATTGAGGGTACAAGAAACCAGGTTATACTGATTGCATTTGTTGGGTAAAGTCCCTCTTATAATTGTGTCTTGCTTCTCCATTCTTGTGATGCTTTACTAAGAATAATGTGTTCCACTTCCATCCAGGTTAATACAAAGGATGTAAAGTCTCTATCTTTTTTAATGGCTGAATAGTATTCCATGGTATACGTATACCACAGCTTATTAATTCATTCCCGGGTTGAGGAGCATTTAGACTGTTTCCACATTTTGGTGATTGTAAATTGAGCTGTGATAAACAGTCTAATGCAAGTGTCCTTATGATAAAAGGATTTTTTTCCTTTTGGGTAGATGCCCAGTAATGGGATTGCAGGATCAAATGGGAGGGCTAGCTTGAGTTCTTTGAGGGTTCTCCATACTTACTTACAAAAAGGTTGTATTAGTTTGCAGTCCCACCAGTAGTGTAAAAGTGTTCCTTTCTCTCCATATCCACGCCAGCATCTGCAGTTTTGAGATTTTTGTGATGTGGTCCATTCTCGCTGAGGTTAGATGATTATCTCAGGGTGGTTTTGATTTGCATTTCTGTAATAATTAGGCATGATGAGCATTTTTCATGTTTGCTAGCCATTTGTCTATCTTCTTTAGAGAAGGTTCTATTCATCTCTCTTGCCCATTGATATATGGAATTGTTGGCTTTTTTCATGTGGATTAATTTGAGTTCTCTATAGATCTAGGTTATCAAGCTTTTGTCTGATTTGAAATATGGAAATATCCTTTCCCATTGTGTATGTTGCCTGTTTGCTTTGGTTATTGTCTCCTTAGCTGTACAGAAGCTTTTCAGTTTAATTAAGTCCCATTTGTTTATTTTTGTTGTGGCAATTGCCATGGCAGTCTTCTTCATGAAGTCTTTCCCCAGGCTGATATCTTTCAGTGTTTTTCCTATGCTTTCTTTGAGGATTTTTATCATTTCATGCCTTCAATTAGGTCTTTTTATCCATCTTGAATCAATTTTTGTGAGTGGAGAAAGGTGTGGGTCCCGTTTCAGTCTTTTACATGTGGATATCCACTTTTCCCAGCACCATTTATTGAATAGGGATCCTTTCCCCCAGTGTACGTTCTTGTTTAGTTTATTGAAGATTAGGTGGCTGTAAGGTGTTAGTTTCATTTCCTGGTTTTCTATTCAATTCCAAATGTCTATGTCTCTATTTTTGTGCCAGTATCATGCTGTTTTGATGACTATGGCCTTGTAGTACAGCCTAAAGTCTCATATGCTGATGCCCCTGGCTTTGTTTTTATTACTAAGAAATGCCTTAGCGATATGGTTTTTTTTTCCAGTTCCATACAAAATGAAGAATTATTTTTTCCAAGTCTTGAAAGTACATTGTTGGCATTTTAATAGGGATGGCACTGAATCTGTACATTGGTTTGGGAAGTATAAACATTTTAACAATGTTGATTCTTCCCAGCCATGAACATGGTATGTTCTTCCATCCTCTGCTATTAATTTTCTTAGGGTTTCATAATTTTCTTTATAGAGGTCCCTTACCTCTTTTGTTAGGTGTATTCCTGGGTATTTCATTTTCTTTGAGGCTATAGTGAAGGGGTTGTGTCCTTAATTAGCCTCTCATCTTGGCTGTTATGGCATATACAAAGGCTACTGACTCATGGACATTGATTTTATATCCTGAGACATTACTGTATTTTTTTTTTTTATTTTGAGACAGAGTCTCACTATGTCGCTCTGGGTACAGTGCTATGGCATCATGGCTCACGGAAATCTTAAACTCTTGGGCTTAAGGGATTCTCTTACCTCAGCCTCCCAAGCAGTTGGCACTACAGGCACCCGCCACAACGCCTGGCTATTTTTTGTTGCAGTTGTCATTGTTGTTTAGTTGGCCTGTGCTGGGTTCAATCCTGCCACCCTTGGTGTATGTGACTGGCACCGTAACCACTGTGCTATGGGTGCTGACCCAACATTATAGTATTTTTTGATGACTTCCAGGAGTCTTGTGTTTGAGTCTTTGGGATTCTCCAGATACAAGATCATATCATCAGCAAAGAGGGAGAGTTTGACCTCCTCTGCTCCCACTCGGATGCCCTTTATTTCCTTGTTTTGCCAATTGTATTGGCTAGAACTTCCAGCTCTACCTTGAATAGCAATGGCGACAGAAGACAGCCTTGTCTGGTTCCAGTTCTAAGTGGGAAAGCTTTCAGTTTTACTCCATTTAGTAAAATACAGCTGTGGATTTGTCATAGATAGCTTCAGTCAGTTTAAGAATTATGCCACCTATGCCTATATTCTTCAGTGTTCTAATTAGAAAAGGATGCTGGATTTTATTGAATGCTTTTTCTGCATCTATTGAGAGGATCATATGGTCTGTGTTTTTGCCTTCTGTTGATATGACAAATAACATTTATGGACTTATGTATGTTAAACCAGCCTTGCATCCCTGGGATGAAACTTACTTGGTCATGATGTGTGACTTTTTTGATAATAAGCTTTTTTGATGATAAGCTGTAATCTATTGGCTAGAATTTTGTTGAGAATTTTTGCATCTATATTCGTTAGTAAAATTAGTCTGAAGTTCTCCTTTTTTAGTTGGGTCTTTTCCTGGTTTTGGTATTAGGATAATGTTTGCTTAGTATAATGTGTTGGGGAGGATACCTTCCCCTCAATTTTTTGGAATAATTTCTGCAGTATGGGAATAAGCTCTTCTTTGAAGGTTTGATAGAATTCTGGTGGGAAGCCATCTGGACCAGGGCTTTTTTTTTGTTGGGAGATTTTTTATTGTTTCTTTGATCTCAGTGCTTGAAATTGGTCTGTTCAGATCTATTTTTTTCCTGGCTAAGTCTAGGGATAGGGTGTGATTCCAAATATTGATCCATTTCCTTCACATTGTTAAATTTCTGGGCATAGAGTGTCTTATAGTATTTAGAGATAATTTCTTGTATCTCTGTGTCATCAGTTGTTATTTCCCCTTTATCATTTCTGATTGAGGTTACTAGAGATTTTACTTTTCTATTTCTAGTTAGTCTGGCCAAAGGTTTATCTATTGTATTTATTTTTTCAAAAACCACCTCCTTTGTTTCATTAATTTTCTGAATGATTCTTTTGTTATCAATTTCATTAATCTCTGATTTAATTTTGAATGTTTATTTTCTTCTGCTGGGTTTAGGCTTAGATTGTTCTTCTTTTTCCAATTCCATAAGATGGCTTTTGAGTTTGTTGATGTTCTCTCTTTCTGTTTTTTGGATGTAGGCATCTAAAGTGATAAACTTTCCTCTCAGGACTGCTTTTGCAGTATCCCACAGGTTTTGGTAGCTTGTGTTTTCATTGTTGTTGTGCTCAAGGAAGTTAATGATTTCCTCTTTTATTTCTTCCTGCACTCAACTGTCATTCAGCATAAGATTGTTTAATTTCCATGCCTTTGTGTGGGGTTGAACATTTTTGTTGGAGTTGAGTTCTGCCTTTAATGCCTTGTGGTCTGAGAAGATACAAAGTAAAATTTCAACTTTTTGGATTCTGTTGAGATTTGTTTTGTGTCCTATGATATGATCAATTTTGGAGAATGTTCCATGAGTCAATGAGAATATATATTCTTTAGCTTTGGGATAGAGTGTTCTATATATGTCTATTGAGCACCATTGTTCTAGTGCCTCATTTAAGTCCCTAATCTTTGTCCGGCTCTGTAAGAGGAGTGTTAAAGTCCCCAGTTATTATGGTGTTATAGGATATCGTATTGCTCAGACTAATTAAGGTCTATTTCAAGAATCTGGGAGCATTTAAGTTGGGTGCATGAACATTTAGAATTGAATGTCTTCTTGTATTTTTCCCTTGACCAGTATGAAGTGTCCATCTTTGTCTTTTTTGACTTTAGTTGCTTTAAATCCACTTGTATTTGGAAATAAGATTGCAACCTCTCTTTTCTTCTGATTTCCATTTGCCTGAAAAATTGTCTCCAACCCTCAACTCTGAGTTTTAATTTGTCTTTTGAGGCTAGGTGTGTTTCCTGCAGACAGCAAATAGATGGCTTCTGTTTGTCCAATCAGCCAATCTATGCCTCTTCAGTGGGGAATTCAAGCCATCAACATTTATTGAGGTAGGCTCAGCACCTGTTACACAGTGGTTACAGTGCTGGCCACGTACACTGAGGCTGATGGGTTTGAACCCAGCCTGGGCTAGCTTAAAAACAATGACAACTGCAACAAAAAAATAGGCAAACATTGTGGCAGCACCTGTAGTCCCAGCTACTTGAGAGACTGAAGCAAGAGAATTGCTAAACCCAAGAGTTTGAGGTTGCTGTGAGCTGTGATGCCATTGTGCTCTACAGAGGGCGACATAGTGAGACTGTCTCACAAAAAACAAAACAAACAAACAGCCCCCTCAAAACATTTATTGAGATAATTGACAAGTGCAGTAGTATTTAATTCATCTTATTTTGTGAAAGTCCATTGCTTAGTTTTATCTTTTGCATCATTGTGGAAGCTAGGTTCTTTCCTGTAATTTCAGGGTACTTACTTTGCTGGTGGTCCATTATGAAGGTCAGTGGGTAGAACAGGTTGGAGTATTTCCTGTAGAGCTGGTCTTGTTGTGGCAAATTTCCTCAATGTTTGCATATCAGTAAAATATTTGATTTCTCCATCAGTTTTAAAGCTTAGCTTAGCAGGATATGAAATTCTGGGCTAGAAATTGTTCTGTTTAAGTAGAGTAAAGGTAGATGACCATTGTCTTCTTGCTTGAAAATTTTCATTAGAGAAGTCTGAGGTCACCCTGATGGATTTGCCCCTGTAGGTCAATTGGCTCTTACTTCTGGCAACTTGCAAAATCTTTTATTTTGTCTTGACTTCGGACAGGTTCATCACAAGGTGTCTTGCAGAAGCTCTATTTGAGTTGAGGCAACCTGGGGTCCAATATCCCTCTGAAAAAAGTGTGTCAGAATCTTTGGTGTTATTTGGGAAATTTTCATTTATAATATTCTCTAGTATGGCTTCCATTCCTCTGGAGCATTTTTCTTCCCCTTCTGGGATACCTATAACTTGTATGTTTGAATGCTTCATAAAATCCCATAATTCTGTCTATAGAGGATTAAACATCATACTTAGTACAACAGCCACCAATATCCATAACTCATCTGAGGAATTACTGAGAACAAGGCATTCTCCTGGCAAGCCTGGAAATCTCTTGTGACTTGGAAGGCAAGCCACCAAGTAACTCAGTAATCCTGGAGGAGCAAAGTTCAGTCCTGTAGTAGTAGTAAGGCTAATGTTAAACATTAAGCATTTTATGGCAGTCCTTGAAGGATTGGTGGAGAAAAATTGCATGTAGTAATTTTGGAGATCACTTCCCTTACCACCCATGAAGATAATTTCCTTGAGTATATACTCTCTTGACACCTATGAGATCATTTCCCTGAGCACACAGCCCCTGTATGTCTTTGCTTAGTAATCTTTCTGCCCATTATGTATCTTCTCAATAAAAGGTCTCTGCAAGAAATGCTTGGGGTTATCCAATGTACACAGCCCTATTCTGAAACTAATTTATAGCCTAAGAATATGGGGAGGGGGTAGGGGGAGGGGAGAGGAAGGGGATGGATTGGTGGAGGGAGGGTGATTGGAGTGATCACATCTATGGTTTATCTTACGAGGGTACAAGTGAATCTTTATAAAAGTGGAATATAAATGTCTTAATATAATAACTAAGAAAATGACATAAAGGCTATGTTACCCAGTTTGATGAAAATATTTCAAATTGTATATGAAAACACCACACTGTACCCCATGATTGCATTAATGTACATAGTTACCATTTAATAAAAAAAATAAATAAATAGACAGCAAGAAAAACATGATTTTTTTTTCAAATAGATTTTACATGGATAGATGATCCTATACTCTGGTTTGGGTGGGTGGGGGTAACTAGCTAGCATCAACTCTTCCTTCTCCCACTGAGAAGAAGGCAGCCATGAGTTTGTGTCTGTCAAGATCACTGGGAAAATCACGGGAAAGGCAGGGACTTCACCTTGTCTATCTACCTACCAGTCTATCTATGCTTCACCTGTTTATCCATTTATCTTCCACATACCTGTCACTTAGCCACTCATCCCTCCATCCACCTACTCATCAATGTATTTCTATGACAAGGCTATAGTAACATCACAGAGCAGAAGACTCCAGTCATTGCCTCTTCTACAAATAGTATATTTCTGTGGAAAAAAAAAGAAAAAAGGTGGCTGGGAGGGAGAGAAAGAAAAGAAGGGAACATTACCTGGTTAAATATTTTATTTTCATAGTAAATTGTTATTCACTTTATTTACTTAAACACCATTATACACTCAGGTGGTATCTTTCCTTACTTAAGCAAGTAGCACATTTATAAACAATACTTTATAGAGTAGGGGCCAAGTATTTAATATGAACTTTTAGTACTATGTTTATAAGGCAAGTCAGTAATCTGAAAAAAAAAATAGGCTGTGCATTGTACAGCATTTCTATTGTAATTCTATACCCATCCTAGCTGTGCCCCCAGAACGGTACTGTTTGAGGAACCATGTTTATTTTTCTCTTTCACACATTCACCACAACATGGATACACTTGTCCCTTGCTCTCGTGAGGAAGTGACTAACTCTGGAGAGGACATTTTGGGGTTCCTACTCCATCCAACATAATTTCTCTGCACCCAATTGTGTAGCAGGCACACAGCCTGGGTGAAATTGACTGACCTACCAATTCTATTCCTGCCATTGGCTCTGAAAGCCTAACTTCCTCTTCCCCACCAAAGTAATTGGTTAAATTAGAATAGAATTCAGGACTTTTGATGGTTTGGAGAAGAGAAGCTCTCTTGCTCTGAATGGAGTGGTGTGTGGGCATGAAGTCTAGAACTACTACAGACTCTGAACTCTAAGACAAGCCAGTCCAGGAAGGCAACCCACAGACAGAAGAGCAGAAAGAACCCCAGAGAAATGGAGCCAGAGCTCTGCTCATACTGTGCCTACAGGTTGCGCGCTCCACCTCCAGACATTCTTGTCATGTGAGTCATCATTTGTTTTAACCAGTTTGCTTTTTTCCTTTCCATTGCAGTTCTTGAAAACAAAATGCACCCTTACCATACTAGCCCCAAAGTGCTAAAGATAATTAGGGAGTGAGACATGGAAGCAATTTGTTTTGTGGAAATCCTCTTCCCCGTGTGTTTATCCAGCATCTTTTCTGGCCTCTAGGAGCCTTCTTTGTTCATTTGTGACATAGATCAGCTCATAAGGAGTCACTTTTTCTTTCTAAACCTGCCTTCCTCTACTTCCAGCATCTCTCCTACACTTGTGATTCCATCTAAAGGCCTTAATCAGGCCACAATTTTGCAGTGGGGACTGAGACATTTATCAAAAGCCTTTGCATTGAGACATTTATCAAAAGCCTTTGCATTCTCAGCTTCCTCAGACAGTGCTGAGTGAAGGGCTTGGGAGCTGCATCTCCCCCGTCATGGGCATCCAGACCTCAGGGACAGCAGGAAGAGCCAACAGCATGACCTTCTCAGTGGCAACAGTAGGAATGAAGACTGATGCATTGGCCTGTGTGTGAAAGAGCCCAGGGAGATAGGTCACCATAATACCATCATCAACACTCAGCTGCCACCAGGTCCTATGTCTGCTCAAACCTCCCAGACCACTCCATCAACCTCTCAAGACACAGTTCCTTCTGGTTTCCATTTCACCACCATGCATTTTCCATTACCACTATTCCAAGAACCACTAGTCCCAGCATGAGGGGTCTCAATTACCTTCCCATCTTCCATCACAGTATCCATGGCTTCTTATCCTAATTCCTTGTCCTTCTGCCCTCTCCTGGGTCCTTGTGGCTTATCCCTCTATCTTTCTAAATTCTACTTGTCCTCCAAGACACTTTGCTAAACATTCACTACTCAGAAGGGTATGAGCTTTTATATTAGGCTCACCCAGGTCTATGTTCTACCTAGGATACTCATGAGTGATGAAAAGAGACTGAAGTCTGAAATAAGATACAAAATTCAGTATCCACTTCTGCATAGACTCCTATTCCCACTTTCCTTCCTTCTTGTATGGGAGCTATGTATCCTGGGAACTACATCCTGAAGAGACATCCTATGTATTACCACAAGAAAAAAGGTGGCCCCAATTTTGATCTAGTTCCCCAATAACTTAGGATAACCCACGTAGAGGGCTTCTATTACCTGAGTGAGAGGCAACCAAAGACAGAAGTCTTCCTTTCTTCAAGGCCACCTCTACAAAGAGAAGGAAAGGTAATCCCAAGGAAAACCATCCCAAAAATGGGAGGAAAGGATTTCTAACACCAAAAACAAAGCACCCTTTCAGGCTACACCAAGGCCTTTTCTAAGTGAAGGAATTTCTGGGCAGAAGGTACCCTGACCTTTGCACACAAGCACTGTGACATGAGAGAGAAAGGGAAAGGAGAGATGAAACTCAATTCATACAGTGGGCCTTATAACTCTGGGTCAGGTAAGGCCACTAACCTCTTACGCTTCTTATTTCCTCCCCTTGGCCATCTAAGTCCCCAAGCTTGGCCCTCGGAAGATCTTAGTATCTTTGGAATAACCATTGCCTTTTGTCACTAGTCCTTCCAAAGAGGAATACATCCTGTTGATTTTACTTACAAAAATAAAATTAATAACCTTCCAGATCAGTTATTTTACCACCCAAGGCCACAAGGGACAAGCAGCCTCAGAATTTATGAGTCTACCTTTATCCTCTAGAAGGTTACCATGGCTTTGTCTTCAGTGAATTTGCCTGAATATTTTTCTAGTTGGCAATGAGACTCTGCCTCAACTGGAATAGAAGTTTCCTCCTAAGAAACTGTTAGATTCAATGGCTTCTACTCACCTATATCCATTCCTGCACTGCCTGGATTGCCAGTCTGTGCCCTATGGTTGTCCCTCCTCAGCATTATCAGATCACCATCCTGGCACAGCTTCATGGATCTGTATTTACCCAAAAATATTTGCAATAATAATGATGAATGTCTTATGATTAATAATTTTGCCTTCTTGGAAATTTGAAAAGCTTTCTGAGGAATCACTTGGCCAGCGCAAATCTGTTTATAGAAAATGATCAAAGAGAGTGGCGCCTATGGCTCAAGGAGTAGGGTGCCAGCCCCATATGCTGGAGGTGGTGGGTTTCAACCCAGCCCCAGCCAAAAACAGAAAAAAAAATGGTGTTAAAAAATGATCAAAGAAATGTGTGCTGAAGTCCCTTTTTCATTCTATAAGTTTTGCTCTGCAAGCAAAAGCTTTCCAATGTCTTGAAAGTGATGGGTGTTTCCCTGAGAATTACAATGATGAAGATGGCTTCTCTCCCACTGGAACCAGTAGCAAAAGGTTTACTCAGCATTTCATCCCTTTATCCTCTCTTACCTACTTCCTCAGGTCAGCTGCTCAGCTTCAAGTAGAACATAAGTAATTAAGAAACAATAATATCTTTTCCAAGGGTTTCTCTCTCTTTCTCTGCCAATGGACTGTCTTGACATTTTGTTGGCAGCCTTCAGAGCACTTGCCATTTTTCTGGAAAATGCTGAAAGCTATGTACAGGTTCTCAACACATGTAATAAACAGACTTACAAAACAATATCTCTCAAAATTGCCAACAGTATCTAGACTGGATGAGATACTGTATTTTCTCTGTTGGTTTCCCCTGGGAGATGTTACCACATAATAGTAAAGACTATGAAGATAGGGGTAGCAGTTCATTGACCATAATTATTGATTTTCTATGAAATACTTATACTGTCCAAAACTTATGCCCTAGAAAAAATACACCAGTATCACATTACTTCTCTCAATCATGTTTTATGACCAGAAGTTCAGAAATTCTTGGTCCGATCAGCTGTAGTGAGTATCCACAGCTTTTGCCTCTCACCATGCATTTGCCCTTGTGCTGGTCACTTATTTCAGTCTAGCCCTGTGGAACTACCCACTCTTACGCTCAGTCCATGTAGTCTAAGTGGGTTCAGCCAGTGCCTAGCTCTAAGGGCAAACACATAATCTGAGTCTAAGCCAATCAGCACACTGGATTTCCCTAGCCATAGTGATTGGCTTAGGGACGTTCCCACAACCCAACTAGAGCCAATAAGATGCAATAAGGTGTTGATGAGGCTTCTGGGAGAGAGACAGGTGTCTTCGTTTCTGTATTTAAACCTGAAGGACACGATGTGAGCCTGTTGTTATTATCATGTTACCATATGAAACCTGAGACTTCAGCCAAGACAACAATGAAGAGAAACTAAGTGTTGAGAATGCTATTTGAGTCCTTAGCTCCAACTGTGCTCAAAACTATTTATACCTAGGGGCTTTTCAGTTAAATGACCAAAAAAAATTTTTTTCCCTTCAGCATAAGTAAATATTGATCAGATATTCTTTTACTTCAAAACAAAACAAAAAACATGAATGATCCACTATATACCCTGATTTTAGGTTTAAAAAATACCCTCAGCTAAGGTAAAAGTGTAAACTGAGTGATGTGATGAAGAGCCTCTGTTTCTACACCTCCTGTAGTAGCTAGCACATCCTGGGCACATGTGAGCTTTCCAAGCTGGCATGTGTGTCTGAATGATTGAATGAATGGATGCAGAAGGAAAGTTAGGAATAATTCATACCGAGTGTTGTCTCTAGGATGAACGTGCAACTGTTGATCAATGTTGAATGAGCAGAGCTCACTAAATACCAAGCCACAGAATAAAATACCTATGAACGAGACAGCTCTCACTGACCAGGCTCCTGGCAAGGCCACCTGCTTCCATGAAACAGGAACAAAAAAAAACAAAGGAAGGCTCCTCCTGCCCACCCCACTGCAGATGCACCCCTGGAGCAGTGAAAAATCAGGTTCAGAACCTCAGAGTGCCTTCCACCACAAAAGGGTAGGGGCTGAGAGGACAGCATGAATCCACAGAAGACACCCCTGCAGAGCCTAAGAAATGGCAGCCTCCTTCTGTCACTAGTAAGTTTGAGACATGGACATGGGCATGTAGAGGGAACCAGGACATAAGGTGGAGCAGCTTTAGAAAACTGTAAATGGAGCAAAATTTTATTCTCAGCCACTGCAGCCTATGTCCCCTATCAGCACCGAGCACCGAGATCCCAGGCTCTTCCAGGTCTTCAGCCACAAAGGAAATAGGTTAGAGATTCATTCTACAAAGAATTTGGAAATTGAATTAGTAAAGTGACAACAAAAATATAAACCAAATAAGAAAGGATGCTCAAAAAGAGTCCAGCGTTCTGTTCAGCTTAAGTGATGAACCTTCTTCTCAGTCATTGGCAAGGAAACCCTGAAACTTCTTTCTCTAAAAAAAAAATAAAGGAATTCCTGTGCTGTAATTATATTCTTTCAGCTTCTGACTTATATCATTAAAATCTCAATTTCTTTGGAGATAAAGTAACTCAGACTTTAACTATTAGCAGTCATTTGTTTCTCTGGGTAAAAGCTTTTGTCTCTAGAGAAAGAGATATGATAATTAGGAGCAGAAGTTTATAAAGAGGATGAGGAAATGGGACACCACTGAGAAGGAAAGTGATAGACAGGAGGGAAGAGTACAGACTTTAGGGTCAGAAAGACCTGGAGTCAAGTCTTTACAACATATTAACTTGGGCTAATTACTTCAGTTCTTTGAAAATACAACTACTTCCTTTGTGAAATGGGAGTATGAAAACCAATCTTCTTTCCTTCAATTCCTGCATCCTCTGTCTTCAATACCCATATATTCCTTGGCATTTGCCTGCCTAACTCCTACTCAGGCTATACGCCACCTAGTGGCACCTCAGGAAAACTGTATTGGGGAGGTTCTCTTTGTCTGGGTCCCACAACATCTACCTACAAAGATCATAAGCTGCATCGGTTCTAACACTTAACTTTTCTGTACTATGACTTCTTCCTCTAAATGTCTCCACTAAAGTGACAGGACCTTAAGACTCAGATCCATGTTATTCATACGTTCATCCCCAGTTCTTAGAAAACTTAAAGAAATAAAGAAGACAGTTCACAAAGGCTCTCATCTAGAAGAGATGGAAACATTAGACTTCAGTGGACCAGAGAAGAAGCAGGGGAACCCTTCAGGAGGCTGTTCTTCCACCATAAGGAGAAATAATATATGCAAGGATAAGAGAGAGGCAGGCAAGGCACACCACTTCTATTCTACACAAGCCAACCTCCTAACCCAGAACAGAAGTCTGGATGGGGATAAGACAGGAATCATGACACTATTATAAGGCAAGTTGAATTCAAGGCCAAACACATTGTGTGGGGGCAGAAGCAGTCACTTTATATTGATAATGATGAAACTGCAATCCATGAAGATTATATACTATCACGATTCATTAGAAATCAAATAATAAAGCATCAACATTTATAAAACAAAATCATAGGAAATACAAACTGAAAAATACAAAAATAATAAAAAGTTCAAATGTACCTCTTTAGATCTCTGAAAGTATATAAACATAAATAAGGATATAAAATATATGAACAATATAGCTAAAATTATATCTTTCTAGGTTGCTATGGTACATTTAGAAAATTACCATTTTTTAGGCATAAATTCCAAGAATCTATTATAATACAGACCACATTCTAAGATTGTAATACAATAAAACAATAAGTAACACATATAGAAACATGGAAAACCTAAAAACACATGGAAATTAGAAGGAAAAAATGTCTTCTAATTGACTATTAGGTCAACAATAGATAAATTACACTTGGTGATGATATAAAAAATATAACGACTTTATAAATTAAAACTGTGGTACATTCAAAATTGTACTCAGAGGAAATTTCCTATCTTCAAACATTTATAATACCAAACACACAAGAATGACACTAAGTTAAACAAACATTCAATTCAAAGGGAAAGAAGAAACATTTTTTAACTCCAAGGAAAATATTAACTCAAAAAATCATGAATTGGTAATCAACAAATAATAGAAGTAAATCATTTAAGAGAAGATTCTTCAGAGAAAAACCCAAACAACTAATATATCATTAGCCTAATCAAGAATAGAAGAGAAAAAACACAAAATTATGAATGAATAAAAGAGAAAACAGAGGAAAATGCAGAGGAAAACCATAGGTACATGGGAAAGCATTTTGCCCAGTAATGTGTTATCTACTGAAAATATGAATGAACTGTGTGTTTTTAAAGAAAACTATAAATTAACAACACAAGAGAGAAAACCATGGCAGAAACAAAGAAATATGTCAAATACCTACTCTCTCAACATCTCCCATTCATCCAAAATACTATAGTCAAAGGATTTGAAAAGTGTATTCTAGCAAATATTCAGGAGCAGATAATCCCCTACTACAAAAAGGAAAACTATTTCAAAGTAGACCAAAGAAAAATAACTCAGTTCCTAGTGTAACTGGCTCCATAAAAAAGAAAACTTTTTAAAATTATTCCTCATATTTCTCTTTTGTTTCAAGTTCCCAGGCCAGTAAGATTTCCTGACCAATACTTTGTAAATTTCTATTGCAATGATGCATCCCCTTTTGAGTTTCTTTCCCAGGAATGGCAGAATCTCCCTACAGCCATAGGATAACTCCAGAGCTTATACCACCAGTTGGTCCAGAAAAGACAAGATTAACAACATGGCACCTCAGATTATGCCCAAGGACCCACTGAGCCACACACAAGGCTTAAAAAATAATGATTATTAACCCCTACCTCATTATAATCCTAAAATCCCTGCCCTGAGAGGGACTTATCCACTATTTTTGTTCATGAGATATATATACTAGCATGATTTCTCACTGCACTTATGTGCCCTGCACTTCACCCCAACAACATAATGATATCTACTCCCCTCATGCATTATTCATTTTTACCTGCAGAAACCACCCCTGACCCTGTTGTTTGGGGAGGCATATTTGAGGCAATTCATACCTCTCTCTCACAGAAGATACATCTCCTGCAGTAAATCCTTTCTTCCTTGACAATCCTCATTGTCTCAATAACTGGCTTTTTGTGCAGTGAGCATTAAGAACCCCCCTTGTGAGTTTGTTAACACTACCACTATGTAAATTAAGTCACATGCTCATATTTTAAGAAATACATGTGGGATGAGATATTACTATGGCAATAATTAAAAAATACAATCTGTCCCACTCTCCAACTCACAGTTGTGATCTCCTTCTATAACACCTGACCTTCTCTCAAAGGGCTACAAAATAGACTCTGATTGTCACAAGAACACCATGAAAGAAACATACCTGATTCTGTCCTGCTATATTTACTATCCTATATCTTCCTGGTTAAAGCTAAGCCAAGCATGGCCTCACTATTGTAGTTAGGTAACTATGACTGTCAGGTTGAGCCTAAGACCACTAAGATGGACCTTGTGCTTCACAAGTGTCTTTAAGTTCTTGTTGTACTTTTGAAAAAATATAAATTGACAACTGTAGACATAAATGACCTTGATTTTGAAAGATGCATACTCTAAGAAAATGCCATGGCTTTACATCAAAAAACTTGGTGAATTGTTATGCAAGTATATATTTTATGTTTAAATTAAAATCAAGGAAAAGAGACAAGATGAGGCTAGAAGCATCCAGCACAATGCTGTACTCACAGAGGATCAAAAGTGGCAAATAGATATTCACCTCCAAATGGATCATCTAAGAGAAAGCACTGGGAATCAACAGACAGGAGGCAGGGGTCAAGAGAAGAAGGAAGTAGGACAACCCTCTCCAAAAGATTGGAGGTTCTTTGAGAAGGTCCCCACACATGGGGAAGGGACAAAGGAAAGAACCCTAGTCCCCACACTTCCCATAAGAGCTCTACAACCAGAGCAGCAGGAGGGCCCCTCCACAGCATCAGACCCCCAGACTGGACCTGATTGGAGGGTATACAGCTACTCTTCTTTGCAGAGAAGGCACAATTGTCTTGTGAGCCCTGGACACTCTGGCTGGCACCAATGTGACAGCACAGCCCTAAAATGCTACCTCTGCCCAAGAATCAAATCTTTAACTATGACTTCTCTCTTGCCCCTGACAAGCAAAGAGTGACCAGGAAGTCCTAGAGCTCATGTGTGCACCATGAACAGCATGTGCACCATACCACAGGCCACCCTCACCTGACCTTCTTGGTAATATACCTTGATCATGACCTCACAGCAATCCTTTGACAACCACAAGGAGGTATGGGAGAGCAGCAGCATTAAAGGCTCATAGTGCTTCCACCCTCTCCTGCCTGGTCAAGCTTCTGGAGTAGGACTCAAGCATGACATCCAGAAACCCATCCCTATCTTCATTGAGCAACGGAGCTTCCAGCAGAGGAGAACAAGTGTACTTTACCTGCTATCTGTTTTGAGCTAAGAGAAGACGGCCCAGATGAAAGGAATTTGGCATACAAAGTCTGTTAACATGAGAAAACAAACTGTCGCAGTACCCCCAGAAGATAACAATAGTTGTCCAGTAATGAACTCTAACCAAAAGAAAATTATTGAAATGACAGGTACAAAAATCATATTACAATTGGCAAGTAAGATAAATAAGCTTGAGGAGATGGTAGAAACAAACAAAAAAAAATTCAGGACATGAATGAAAAACTCACTAAAGAGATAGATTGCGTGCCTCGGCGCCTGTGGCTCAAGCGGCTAAGGCGCCAGCCACATACACCTAAGGTGGCAGGTTCGAATCCCCAGCCCGGGCCTGCCAAACAACAATGATGGCTGCAACCAAAAAATGGCCAGGCGTTGTGGCGGGCGCCTGTAGTC
>CAUYTI010090284.1:0-44393 GCA_963575145.1 Galago senegalensis
TTACTATGTCATCTTAGTCACACGTGGCTGAGAAGGAAGTGAAACCACTGGAGTTAGAGGGAGGTTTTTTTTTTTTTAATTTTTTTTTTATTTCAACTTTATTACTTTGAAGGTTTTTTTTTTTTTTAATTACTTCTTCCACCTGTAGTGTTTTATTGCCCCCCATGGAGCTTGGATCACAAGGTCCGGCTGTCTGGTTGTCGTGTTGTTGGTGTAGAGATGGGGTCTCACTCTGGCTCATTTAGCTCAGGGGGGTCTTGGCTGGTCTCGAACCTCTGAGCACAGGTGATCCACCCGCCTGGGCCTCCCATAGTGCTAGGACTACAGGCGTGCGCCACCACGCCCGGCCGGAGGTTTTGTTTTTTTGGGTTTTTTTTTGCAGTTTTTGGCTGGGGCTGGGTTTGAACCTGCCACCTCCAGCATATGGGGTTGGCGCCCTACTCTTTTGAGCCACAGATGGCACCCCACCACCACCACCAAGGGAGGTTTTTGGAACAATCCAGGAATTTCCAGCTTCTCAGGGACAGAAGGGAGGCTTAAGGACCCAGTGAGAGGGCCAGTTCGGCCCCAGATATGTCTCAACTAAGGCAGGGTTTGAGGGCCGCTAGTTGAGATGCCTTAGTCCTTCCACAAGGAAGCAGACATGCTTTGCTGTGAGCACCAGACCTAAATGCTGTACCTCCCTCACCTCTGCCTGATTCCACCGAAAAAGAATCTTCAGCCAATCAGTCCTGGCCTCTGAGCTCTAGATCCTTTGGCACCGCCCTTTTTTGGTGATGACTGTTTTTACATCTGTCCCTCACATGCCAGAAAGAAGCCTCCAGCACAAGCAAGCTCTTATTTTAATACTGACCCCAATAAATCTTGTGCCTCATTCAGTCGTCACAAACTCTCAGGGTATATGTTCATTTTTGGTAGGTCTTGGCATTTGGTGGTTGAGAGGAGAAGGAAAGAGAGTTTTCCTAGACTCCTTTGGAAACCTGATGAAAGCTACAGACACCAGCTGCAGAAAAATGAACTCATGCTAAAATCCATCTATAATTTTGGAGGTCTCTGTGTTCCTTGAACTTCTGATTAAGAATCTCTATTCCAGTCCTTTCTAAATGTAGAGAGGTGCCTAGATCCCTGTCACCAGGCTTTGGCCAGGGGGACATCATTATAGTATTAGAAAGGCACTGATTTTCCAAACATGGGGGCGGAATGAATAACCTCTTTGCTGCTTGCCTCTTTAGTATTTAGGGAAGCTGTGGTCTTACCAGGTAACAGAGCATGAGGTGTGTGTGTATGTGTGTGTGTGTGGAGAGAGAGAGAGAAAGGCATCAGGATAAAAAATCACCCCTCTCTCCCATCAGATAACAATGAACTCTGATGGAAATTGGTTTTTCTTTTGATTTAGGGCTTTAAAAATAAAAATATAAACCACACTTTCATGGACTACTTCTTAAAAGCTCTCCAAATGGTTTTATGCTGCTATTCAACATTATCCACATCCACACGCACTGTCAAATACCTACTGTAGGGTAATGTCTTTTTCTTGAAGGTTAGTTCCCAAGTGAGCTGTAGAAAAATGTTCATGAAATACCTGAAGTCACTGGGCTTTCTGATCTAAAGAAGAGAATTGCCTAGTGATTTTTCTTACCTGCTCCTACACCACTTCTTAGAAGAACAGGGATTCAGCAACTCATAATATAGATTCAGGACTCATTAAGGTAAGGTGCCATGGTCTTACTGTTTGTGGCCACCCACCCCCAAATTAACATATTGAATTGCTTACCCCCATGGTGATCATGTCAGAAAGTGTGGCCTTTGGGGCTTGATCAGGTCTCAAGGGTAGGGCCCTTGTGAATGAGATTAAAACCCTAAAAAAGAGACCCCAGAAAGATTCTTTGTCTTTCTGCCTTGTGAAGACTCAGTGAGAAAACGGCCATCTATAAACCATGAAACAAGCCCTCACCAGGCAACGAACTTGCCAGTGTCTTGATCTTGGACTTCTCAACCTCCAGAACTGTGAGCAATAAATTTCAGTTGTGTATAAACTACCTGGCCGAAGGTATTTTGTTACAGCATCCTAAAAAGATGAAGACATAAGGAGACTCCAGGCCTGATGACCCCTTTCTAGGGAAGCTATGTTTTTGAGCTGGGTGCTCAGAGTAAAAAAAAAAAGAAAGAGAAAAGAAAGGCAGGAAAGAATGAATAAGCCTGCAGAGAAAAGCAGACACAGTGTCACATAGACAGGGAGCAAGAGAGAGCAGCTTCCATGTCTGAGTGACTAAGAAGATAACAGGCGAGGATGGCCACCCTCAATTCCTCTCGTCCTATTGTACACGTACTGCTTCCCCAGCAGGAGACGGCTGTTTACCTGCCCCCAGAATCCTACTGGTCTTACGATTGGCTTTGACCAAGAGACTGTGTTGAGGGTGATGATGCCTGACTTCCAGGACAGGCCTTAAGTGGCCTTGCAGTTTCTATTTTTACCCTTTTGGAAGCCAGTCACCTCATAAGGTGCTTGGGCTAGGTGACTGAATGATAAACACCATGTAAGATGAGCAAGTTTATGTGGAGGAGAACTGAAGGGTCCCAGCCACAGCCAGCACCAAGCCCCAGACACATGCGTGAGGCTGTGTTAGGTCCTCCAGCCTCAGTCTAGTCAGCCTAGCTGATAACATGAGAAGGAAGAGACTGAGCCACCCCAGTCTCACCAGCCTGCCCAGGATGTTTGAGCCCCAAATACGTAGAACAGAGATGCACCATCCATCTTAACCATAGCCCTAGTTTCTGGCCCACAAAGTCCTGAGAAAACAAAGAGGCTCTTGTTTTTAGCAACTGAGTTTTGGGGTCATTATGCTACAGAAGGTAACTACTACCCCATATCCCTTCGTCTTCCTTCTTTACCAGCAGAAATAGATTGTATTGTAGGTAGCAATGTTTGTACTTTAAACATGGGTGACCATGTGACTAAATTCCAGCCAATGGGGTAGAGGATCTGGGAGATCTTTTCAAAGGTTAGATGTGTCCAGTATTTCTTTTCACTTTAAGCTCTTCACCACTCCCTCTTCTTCCAGGTAAGGACACAGACGCCATGCTTGGATGGGCAGCGGCTACCTTGCAACCATGAGGACAAAGATCCCACCCCTGGATTACCAATAACATGGATGACTACCTATTTTGAAGTTATTTCATGAGAAAAATAAGCTTTTTGATTGTTTAACCTAATATTACTAGATATTGGGGGTTTTAGCTATAGTTCTGCTGATTTTTTAAGTTATTACTTTGGGGTTGTTTGTTTGTTTCGGTTACTCCTACATGACACATTTCTAACTTGCAAGTTAGAAATTCCAAAGCCCTACAAGACTCAGCTATATTTCTGCTCTTGGATTCTGTGAGATAGCTCTGTGTCTTAATCCTTTTTATTTCTTTTCTTCAGGTAGCTTGAGTAGGCTTCTAGTGCCAGTAATTAAGCAATTCTTGCCCAGACAAGGAAGCTTGAGTTAAGGGTACAAAAGGAGAGTTTTGCAAGGCTAGTGCTCTCTCTTACTGAAGACGAGACCAGAGACTATTTCTCAGCAGCCGAAGAGGATAGGGCTATGACCTACTCAAGTTATGAGTCACTGGAAAGATTTCCAGGGGTCTTTGAACAATCTCCTTCCTTGGAAATCATCTGAGCAGGGCAGACAGCTGCTTTTGGGGCTGGGTCAGTTGGGTATGGCCCTCCCTGTAGGCAAGGGCATCAAAGAGGGAATCTCAGATGTGTGAGATACGGTGCCTTTGTATAATCAAACAGGCAGCTCAGACAAACTCCAGTCCCTCTGTCTACACTCTGGTGAGGCTTCAAAGAAGAAATCACTAAGCTAAGGGGAGCCCTGGGCATGGTCACTGGTATTCTCTGTCCACTGGCTTCAGTGCTGTGCTTAATGGCATATGATGGAATCATCCTGTTCATTAGTTTTGGTTTCTTTGAAGCTTCTTCTCCATAAAAAGCCTCCAACTGCAGGTTTCCTCTTCCTTTATTGAAGCAGGGGATACGGATTTTAGGTCTGACTGCTCTTATCACCTGCAGGGGTACTTGCTTTTGGGTAAGGGCATGTTGACTCGGCTGCTGGGGTCTGCGGATCTGGTTTGATGTGATTTCTGGATAGCACCATTTTAGCCCTCTTGGGGGGGGGTGTGTGGTTAGAGGTGAGCTTTTTAATTTCCAGAGCCAACCTCCTTCTGGAGAGGGTGGTGAGTCCCGAGTCGCCGCTGCTCCCTGGGAGGAGGGAGCACAATTCTCTGCCTTCTCACTTGCGGGGTCTTTCTAATTTAGAAAAGGCCTGCAGGAAAAATAAATGTTCATTTCCTTCACAGAACAGCTGAAAGCCTCCCTTTTTTTACCCAACCACAAACTTCCTTCCAATAGATTATTGATACCTAAATGTCATCTCAGGGGTAGCAGAAATTTTTAGCTTTTTAGTTATTTGGGGGGTAGGAAGGCAGAAAATGTGATCGTTCTTCTTAAAATGCCTTATGTAAAAGCATTTTTCTGAAGGATGTTGGTTTGTTACCATCCAGCATTTGACCCCAAAGAGAAAATTACATCCTGATGGAAAACTGGAAATTCATTTCTGAGCACTAAATTGTAGACATTTATCTGGAAAGATGCTCAGCATGTATTTTTATGTAAAAAATGTGAGTTACAAAACTATACATAGCACGATCTTAATTTGGCCTAAATAAAGAGAGTACAAGAAAAAAATAAGAGAAGGAAGGAAGGAAAGAAGGAAAGAAGAAGGAGCGGAAATCTTTTTAAATATATACTTCTCTATTTCAAAAAAGACTGGAAATTTTCAATGTTGAAGATTATTATGTTTATGGGGCAGGATTATTTGTGGTTTGTGATTCCTTTTAATTATTTTTATCTGTTTTTCAGATCTGCTGCAATGAATGGGTATTACAGTGAAATATTATTAAAATTCTTATTGCTAACTGACATTGACTTCTTCTGCCATTTACCAAAAGCTTACATTATTGTTCCTTATGATATTAACATATGCATGGGTGGGTGGTTTATTTTCCAACTATAGCTAATTATCTATTGGTTTTATTAATGAATGGGACAAAGAATGGGACAGATAAACCAAAGCCTAACAAGAATTTGAACATATCTTAGAATCTTGTCTTTCCCCTTCCAAGACTGTTTGTAAGCTCCCAGTTGAACTTACCATGGTTCTATTGGTATCACTAGCCACGGCCCTTCATTTGCTTGATGAATCATTTTTTTCAGCATCTACTATGTGTGGTGAGCTAGACAGAGAATGTGGCTGGGAGACACGGGATTGCATGGTTTGCCCAGGGTGGAGCATGAGTTCCATGCTGAAACCCAGTTTCTGCTGCAGGTCAGAAGCAGCTGGAGTGTGAAGAAGTTCTGAGAGCAGGTGTGGGCTTGGGGAAAAGCGTGACCACAGTCAGCTGGGAGGCTGTGATGGGGCTGGAGGAATCAAAAGTGGGGGCAGCATCCTGGACGTTGGTCCACCTTGGCTGATGTTCATGATCAGGCAAAGCAAGGAAAGCAGGAATGGAGCAAAAGAAGAGGAAAGAATGTGGCTGACCTGTGTAAGAAACGCCCTGGCTCAGAGACAGCAGCCATCCCTATGTCCCCCATGACCCCCTCCTCGTCCCCGCTACCCCTTCCTTTTCCCCACCACTCCCTTGGATGCTTCTGGCTTTATGATCTGCTTTTCCCAGCCTTTGAAGTTCTCCACAGGAAGCTAAGAGCTGGGCCTGCTAAAGTCTTTAACCATCCCTCCCCTTTCCCCCCATGTTCCCTTCTGAGCAGAGTTCCTTCTGAGGCAATGATCTTGCAGAATCTGGGCCCCCTGCAGCCCCTGCAGCACCTCTCTGCCGCTGGATGGGACGGATACTCACTACAATCTTGTTTCTTTTCCATTCAAGAAAACAAAGGTCAAGGTTAAGTGTGCCGTTTTGACAAAAATAAAATAAATTTGAAAATGCTGGGGATATGTGGTTTGCCGATTCCCACCTCTACAGCCACAACCACTTACAAATCTTTCTAATGTTTTGTCAGATTCTGGATCCAATACCTTGCAGTCATGCAGAGATGCCCATAATGGTTATTTATGTTCTTGGTGAGTTTATTCCCCCATTCTGCTAGGGTCATTTATTTCCACGGGAGGGTAATACCATACAATATTGGTTTTCATGAGGTGCTGCACTGACATTTTTGTGCTGCAGGAGCGGTGGGGGCTCAGGGAGGCAGACCAAGTTCAAGGGTAACCAGCTGAGAAAGAGATCAGAGCTGAGCCTGAACTTTCCCCTCTTTCCTTTATCCCTGCCCTCTCCTTAAGTTGGTGTTCTGGGCAAATTCCAAGCATTGGGTTTTCATTAATTATCTGTGCATCCAGGGTGGGAGTCCCAAGAGTGCCTCATTTAGGGAGTAAAGTCTCCTCACCTCTGTGCTTGGCCCGTCTCAGCTCCCCAAACACTAAGACTGAGGGGAGGGAAGATTTGGAATCACAGCAGCAGCAAAGGAAAGCCCACAAGTGAATTAAGCCAGTGACTGAAAGGATTCCTTGAGAGAAGTGAGAAAGCTATGAGGTTCAGAAGAATGTACACACATAAAACCTCTCTCTGGTTTGGGACATGCCCAGTCAGAAGGATTCTCCCTTAGCCAGCTTCTTTATACAGCTGGGGTGCCTGAGGAAAAGGGAGAGGGGTTTTTTATGGAGTAAACAAATAGCCCAGGTTAATGTGTGATGGGTTGTGTGAAATCCCCAGAAGTCTCAGGGCATTAAACAGCACAGTAGATTAAATGACACCAATTACCATTATATTACCGTGAGAGAACGATTACAGTGTACACCATCACAAGGAATTTGAGTGATCTACATGGCTCAGTCAGCAAAGCAACCACACCAGGAGAAGCTTTTGAAGCTAATGGAGAAGCCCCCCTGCATGTCAAGTAGCCAAGCATCTAGGTTAGAATTCGCCTGCTCCAGGAGCTCTGGTGCTCTTATACCACTCCACATAGGTACGTATCAATCCCTAAAAATTAACACTAGGCTATCCTCCTAACTTACATTGCAGTAGCTCTTTGCAGACACTCAGTATAGCAGTTTTTATTAAAAAGTTGATATATGTTATTGCAGAGCATTTCTCCTCCAATGACGATTCATCATAAGGATAGAAAGCTCACAACAGAGAAGCCCCATTATTATTAATAAGCATTTATTACGTCCCCACGGCATTCATTGCTGAAGAGACTTACAGGGGGACTGTAGATCCAACTAAATTAAAATCCAGATAAAGAAGTACAGTGGACCCTTGAATAACGCAGAGGTAAGGGGCACCTAAATTTTGACTCCCCCCAAACTGAACTACCAATGGTGTGCTGTTAACTGCAATCACATGAACAGTAGATTAACTCACACTTTATATGTTATATGCATTACATACTGTATTCTTTTAAGAAAGTAAGTTAGAGAAAAGGAAAACATATTAGCAAAGTCATAAGGAAGAGAAAATATGTTTACTGCTCACTATGTGGAAGTGAACCGTCCTGAAGGCCTTCATCCCAGCCATCTACAAGGGGAGCAGACTGAGGAAGAGGAGAAAGAGGAGGGGTGGTCTTGCTGTCTTGGTGGTGGCCAAGGTGGGCAGGGACACTCGGTGTAATTTCTATTGAGAAAAATCCACATGCAAGTGGACTGATGTTCAGGGGTCAGCTGTGCTAATTCTCATGTGTGAGGCTGGGGGTCTGGGTACATGAAGCCAGCACTTGCTGTGAAAAGTCCAGGGAGCTTTCCAGACGGAGGAGGGAGCGTAAACCTGAACGTGCACCGTCTGCTGATAATGACAATGAACTAGAGGCTGTAGCCGCCCCCCAGCTTATTTCTTCCCATCCTACTCCTGCAGGAATAGAATTGGAAATGCAGCTACACATACACTTTTTTCCGGGTAGGCAGTTATTTCTAAGATGGTCTCTGTCGGCCTACCTGTCCTGATGACATTTCATATAGAAACTGTAAATAACCCTGGTCTCAGTACTGTCCCGATATTACCCAGGTGACAGGAACGCTGTGGCTTCACTGTGTTCTTTCCATATTACTTTAATTTCCTCAGTCAAACACAACTTCTGATAAAGAACCACCTATCACTCTGCCCAACTCCTCTGACCTACTTTGACCAAATGCAATAACATCCATACTGGAAATGGCTTTTTTCCCTGACCAGGCAAATCCTTTTCAGAGGAGATGCTGGTTGGCAGTGCAGTCTCTCTGTAGTTTTCGTGCTATAATCTGCGCTCAGTCTTGTAAATTGTGCTTCCGTCCAGATGAAGACATCCCTGGGACGTGGCTCCCATGCTGCCTGAATTCCCCCTGCCCTGCTTTAGAGCTCCTCCTCATTGTCTCAGATGGTTCCTGGCAAAGGTGGTACAGCTTGGTGCAGAGAATGCAGATTTTTAAGGCCAACCTTCCTGGTGTGTGTGTAAGTCAGGCTCTGCTACTTACCAGCTTTGTGGCTTTGAACAAGTTACTTGACCTTTCTGACCATCTAGCTCATTTACACGTGCAGTGAGCCCAATAATTCTCCCTGCAAAGGACTGTTACACCATTACATGAACAGCCGGATGTCAAATTTTGCACATATAATTGATAGTCATTATCAACAACCATTATCTTGCTATTCTGATAATCTTGGAACCCAGAACCAGGTTCCTCACCTTCACATAAATTCATCAAAATCAGTGAGATCATCTTTTATTTTTTTTTTGTCTTCAAATTAAGAATGTAACAATTTAAAGGATGTAAAGGGCACTTGAGAAAAATGCAAACTTATCGTTTTATTTTCTACTTCAAAGTAGTGATATACTCTTGTTTACTTTAAGTTCTGAAGCAGGCTGAGAATTACATGACTGTACCTTTTTAAAAAAAAATAGAAAGTAATTTGGAGACTGAGACTAGACTGGGAAATCATTACATCATCCAATGTTACAAAGAGAAAGAATGTTCTTGATGCTACAGGATCAAAGAGGGGAGTTAGAATTATTTATAGCAGTGTTTGTCAAACTTTAGCGTATATGGGAATCACCTGGATATTCCCAGTGGGCTCTGAACAGTAATTTATGATTTTAACAAGCCCACTACGTGATTCTGCTGTCGGAGGACCACATTTGGGCAAACTCAGAAGCCGGGTGATTAGAAAAAGAACAGAAAAGCAATCCAGCTCCGCCACCCAGTATTCCTGTCTCCTTCTCCTTGTTCTCCCCTTTCTGGCCCTGGCTGTCCCTGTCCCTCCATCTCTGAGTGTCTCTCCCCCACTTGGCTCAGCTGTGAGGCAGGAGAAGGAATGGAAATGCAGTTGTTTGCCTCCCGTCAACAGTCCAAGTGGGAGCAGAGTGTTAGGAAGAAGGATTACTAACCAGCGCTAGCCGAATGAGAAAACTTGTGGCAATCAAGATTCCTTTCCTAGAAAAAGTCAAAATTTGCAGCAGTAGAAAAGCTGCAGAAGTTAACTATCTGGTGAAACTCCTGAACTTCTAGAGTCCCAGGGAAGCAGGGAGCACAAGCTTCTGAGACGAAGAGAAGATAAATAAATGCTAGACCGCCCTAAAACCAAGGAAAATGAGCCTGGGTTAAGCAATGTTTAAGAAGAGTCAAAGTTTGAGGAAAAGGCACTCGAATCCACAGAAGCATTCAGATAGCTCCCGTTGATGGAGATATTTCTCATTTTTTAATACTTTCATACTTTAAAAAAAAATTTAGGTTAATGTGAGGGTACAAACAACCAGGTCACAATATTTGAATTGGTTAGGTAGGGTGCCTCTTGTAGTTGTGTCCCACACCCCCAAAGTGTGCCATACACCCCTAGATTGCGCCCATTAGGCGACAGCACCCCGATCTCCTCTGCCCTTTCCCTCTTCCCCCCAACTTGAATTGAAATGAGTTTTTCTCTTGCGTGGGCGTGAATTAGGTCATTTGCTGGTTTCATATTAGTATCCAGTACATTGGGTATTTGCTTTTCTCATTTTCACATTTTTAACAACTATGTGTATTAGTCAGAACAGGCCAGGATACACGGCAGTGACAAACCAGCCCCCAATTCTCAGCAGCCTGAAACAACAGAGGATGATTGATATCTCTAATTCATGCTGAATACCTATCTGGGTTGGTCTGAATGCTGGCTGTGTGTCATTCCTGCTATCCTCATCCCGGCAGCCAGGTTGAAAGAGTGGCCACTACCTGAAACATTGCCAGTGAGCATGGCAGAATGGCACAGAGAGAGGCAGGAGCAGGCTGGAGGGCCCAGCATTGGCAATGACCTGCTCTCAATCAGGAAGACAGGTTCATCCACCAGAATCAGTCACACAGCTGCACCAACCTTTAGACAGTCAGGAAGTGCCTCTCCACCTCATGTCTGGAAGGGGAGGAACAGGAGTAGCTGTGACAGCACTAATGACAGAGCACTATGGGACCTTTTAAACTCAAAGAAAACAATATGCAGGATTCACAATATGAGATACATTAACTGGAGCTTCTGTGATTAAAGCTGGCAGCGAGAGTGTGAGGGTAGAGTCCGGACCCCCTCCTTAGCAGCCCCTGATGCGTCTCCGAGGACCCAGGATTCCTGGAGGCACTTTGACACCCACTGCTCCAAAACATGGATCGCGTGGAGCATCTTATATAAGTTCTGCTCTCTGTTTATTGATGATTAATTGTCTTAATAAATGATTTTCTTTTAAATAGAAAAGCACTGCTCTGTGGTAAGCCTCACTGCTGGAACAGGGTAGCTATGAACAAAGCATTATTTTTTTGTGTATCATAAATGCAGACAAAATATTTATAAAAAAGTAAAACACCTCTAAAAATAGCCTCTGAACTTTACACTCAGCCCAATCCAATGAAGTATACACAGAAGTCGGTTTTAAAAAGGGTACTACTTGCATGGAAAGGAAAGCTGTAATCCTAAATGGAACATCTTAGAAATGGGAAAAAAAGCCACATGCACACACTTATGAATGGGAGTAGGCATGGTCATACAGAGTACTAAAATGGACTCGGGAGACTCAGGAAGGGGGCAGGGTGGATGGAGGGTGAGGGATCCAAAATCACCTATTGGGTACCAAGTACACTATATGACGGCAGTTGTACTAGAAGCCCCGACTTCACCACTATATAGTTCATTCATGGATCAAAAAGCCACTTGTATTCCTTAGATCTCTTGACATAAAGAAAAAATACTAAAGTAAATGAAGAAACAAAAATGAATAAATAAAAAGAGTACCACATACTACAGCAGGCATGAAGCTCAAGGCCATTAGTCTAGTGAAACGAGCTGGTCACAAAAAGGCAAATATCATGTGATTCCACCTGTGGGAGGAACCGCAATGGTCAACTTCACAGAAACGTAGGACAATGATGGTGGCCAGGGGTTGGGGGTGGGGAATGGGGGACGACTGTTTAAGGGGCATAGAGCTTAGCTTTGAAAGATGGAAAAGTTCTAGAGATGGACTGCACAGTGAGTGAATATAATACGGAGCTATACACGTTAAAATGGTTAAATTGGTAAATTTTATGTTATGTGGATTTTGCCACGGTTTTTTTAAAGCAACTTTAAACTGTATACTAATAGTTAAAAAACTTATTCTTGGAGGAGGGCTGTTTATTTTTCACTAAACCTGTTCACTAGCTAATATTTAAAACTCTTTTTTCCTCTTCTACATCTCTAATCTAAATTAAAACTTAATCTTCGATTTATAACATAGAGAAACATGCTTAAACGTCCAGTCTTTATTTTCTGGAATCTTCACTCCCCCAAATTAAAATAAAAGGTTTGACTTGCTATTCCTGAACTTGTCTGGTAGGAGGGCCCCTCCCCCTGCCACTGGCCTTCACACGCCTGGTGCAGACGGGTGCCTGGGTCCTTGGAGAATCTGTGCTTTTTGAGCTTTTCTGGCCCAGAAGGGAAGGAGATGGTGCTGTTTTTAGACGTTCTGCCTGGCATCTTGGGAATTTGCTGAACTTGCGTTCATGGCAGCTGGCGCACTGCGGAAGTCCTCCACGTGAAGGACGAGGGGCCACGGGGCATGCGCGGTGAGGTAGCTGGAGGGGACCCTCTGGAGGGCACTAGCAGAAAGCAAGTCACTGTCACGGGGGAGCATGCGTCCATTGGTTGGCGTGAAGCCCATGAGCTCTGAGGTTGAAGCTTCCTCGACCTTAAGCTTCAGTTGCCCCACCTATAAAAGAAGAATTAACTATAATCTAAGGATGAATAAGGATTCATTCACTTATTGAAAATGGATGTATTGAGCACTTGATTATGGGCCAGCATGATGCTAGGTGCTGAGAATAGACCAGTAAACAACACAGACCAAAATCCCTATTCTTATGGGTTCAGATTCTAAGTGGGAGAAAACTGGCAATAAACACCTAAATAAGAAAAGCATATGGCATGTTGCTAGTGATAAGTGCTATGGAGATGAAGTGTGTATATAACTGGAATAGGATGGTCAGAGGCCCTCACTGCAAAAGAGAGTAAAGAAAGACCTGGAGGAAGCCAGAGAGCAAGCCAGGCAGATATCTGGGAGACAGAACACATGTGCAAAGGCCCTGAGGTCAGCATGGCTGAATTGGAGCAAGGAAGGACAAGGGGTAGAAGATGTGGGGTCAGAGCAGTGTCTGCAGATGCAGAGGCAGTTTGCTTAGAGCCTCCTCCTCGGCTCAGTGAAGACCAACTTTCAGAAAAGAGGATGCTGGGGCAGTGGGAAAGAAGATGACCTAACTCACATTTTAACATTTAATTCTGGGTGCTCTGTTGAGAGTAGATTGAAGGGGACAAAGATGAAAGTAAGGAGACCTATCTGGAAGATTCTGCAGAAGTTCAGGTGAGAGGTGATGGCAGGTTGAAACAAGGTGGTGGCTGAGGCGGTGGTGAGATTAATTCTAGATAACACCTATAAAGGACTCTCCACTGTTTCTGGTGAATAGGAGCGCAGTGAGTGGTGATGGTGGTTATTATTATTAACAAAGCACGTGGGAAGAAGGGGGATGTTAGAGGGGAAAGAAAGACACAACATTCAGTACGCCAGACATTATCTAAATAAGGAGAAGGCAGGGCCGGAGACCTGGGATAATGACAGCCTGGGTATCAGGGGTAATCACAGAGGCACTATTTTGGGACCAGGAAAAAAGATTGTTCTAAAGCTTCAAAGGCACCATGCCGATGCTACAGTGAGGTGTCTGTCCCTGAGCCAAATCCTCCAGAGAAGCAGAGAATTAAGAAAAGTCAAGGTCAGCTAGGAGACTATCTGAATTCAGGCACACAGGAGAAGCAATAGTGAGGGGATTTTGTTTGTGCATTTCCTTGTACTGTGATGCACAGGCAGAAACCTCTCTGGGAAGGTAGAAACCACGTAAGCATCTAATACCAGGTACCATGTCTGGATACTTTCATTTCTCTAAATCAATATACAAAGGGGCAAATTTAAAGCAAGTTTGGCCCTTCAGAACCTAATGATCCCTGGCCCTGCCTATTTGGGGCAGATACTGGAACTTATGGGCTAAGCTAGAAAGGAAACTCGATTAGAGAAAGAAAATGCTTTAAGGGCAACATTTCCTTGAGGTATTTACAGTTGGTCTCCCCTCCCCTAAATGTAAATAAGTCACATCCTTAAATGCAAACACACATTGGGGTGCAGGATGGTTGTCAGCTGCTCCCAGGGCTTGCTGCTGCCTGTGGGAACTGGATCCCAGTAATAGCAGGAGAGGCTTTGAGGGCAAAATGTATAGGAGCCATAAAAGGAAGGCCTGGGGTGAGCCGCTGCAGAGATGCCCTGAAGCAAAGCCCCTCCTCTGAAAAGAACACTTATTTTAGAGATGTAAGAAAGGCTTGATGTCAAGAATGCTCAATCCTCATGGAAAAATGACTCTAGATCAGCCCTGTTGCGTAGAGCTTTCTGCAGTGACGGAACTGTTCTGCATCTGAGCTGTCCAGTGCGTTTTCCTCTAGCCCTTCATGGCTGTTAGACATTGGAAGGGTGTCTCGTGCAACTGGCAAGCTAAGTTTTCAGGTTTTATTTTATTTAAATTAATTAGAATTTAAATTTAAAGAGCCACCTTATTGGATAGCAGAGGCCTAAAGGTTTACTAACTTTAATTCTAACTGCCCTCCTCAACTCAGTAAAGAATGTGAATGTCTCTGGGTTTGGAGTCTTAGTTTTAGTAGTTTAGGGAGCATGGGACGTGGGACTAGAGTCCACGGGAGGGAGAGGTCTAAGGAGAGGAGGCCTGGTGCTGCCCCCCCAGGGACCAGGTACAGAAGCTGCTGAGCCTCCCTTTCCTCACTCCCTTCTAGGCAAGAAATTGCGAGATTCAAACTATTCTAAAAGTTTAAGATTTTTTTTTACTATTACTTAACTTTTTTTCCAGGGCCTTAAAGCTTCTAAACAAAAGGGAAACTATTTAATGATAAAGATATGTAAGATATTTGACATTCATCCCATCCTAAGGCAAGAAGACAAGCAAGTCGCCTTCTTGGCCATATTCCTTATAGTTACAGTGTGAAATCTCAAGGCCAACCATAAGCCTAAGTGGCAGAAGCAGAAACAGTGCCAAGTTCTGAAAATAGCAGCCATAACAGCCAATCAAAGTCCTTCAGTTCCATTTCTGCAAATGGAGCGTTGGGCCTTTGTCTGCCTAGCTAACCTTCACAATTAAAATCACGGGAATGAGGAGTGATGACTTTATATTGGTTACATGTCCCTTAAATGGGAAGGTAACTGGTAAATATGAGAATATACTTTACAGTGAAAACTGTTACTATTTTCTGATGCTAGTCAGAATGAATACGGAAGTGAAGACTTCATAAACCAGGTTGGACACTGAAACAGGAAATGTGTGCATTACGCACCTGGTATACAGCAGGCACCAAAAGGCGCTTTCGTTGATGTATGATTTCTTATTCCATCCTTTCAACAAGCCTATGATGTAGCTATTATGATTTCAAGAGAGGTTAAGTAACGAGGCCAAGGTTACACGGATGAGAAGTGAGAGAGCCAGAATTCCCATCCAGGCTGCCTCCACCCACAGCCCAAGTACTTCACGCTCAACGACCAAGGATGGCTCAGAATAACATTAAGAAGTTTTTACTTTTTAGGTTGAGATTTGTATCCTACTTACTTCCAAAAGACTTGAGGCAGCTTCAAGATTAAAACACAGTGCAAGAGAAGGCATTTAAGGATAACACTCTTGCTGAAGAAAGCACAAGTAATAGATGGTTTTAGACACCTGAGTGGAGCAGATTCCAAAACTTGGGCATTTAATTTCATTCTAACTTTTCTGACAGCTACACCAAAAAGAGAAGCATATTGGATTGCATAGATTTTTGTTTTCTGACAATATAAAGCATACATATTCATCTACAGAGACAAAATGCTTTCCTAGCGGGAAACTTGGATAGGAATTCATCACACAGGTCCTTGGACAAAGGACCTCACGGGACACAGAGAACCTTACTGTCCTCATTTGTAAAGCGAGAGGGATCTGCTAAGGTCACCTTCCAGCTCAGCGAGTGCATGAAATATTGCTAACTAAAGTTCCACAGAAGAGTCAGACACCCTGTTCAACAGAGCACTACTTTTATTGACCCTCTATAAAGACAAGAGACATAATATACTAAAGCACAGCTTAGTGGAGGAATTTCTGTAAGGAGCTGAGAGAATCCAAGCTTGGACGTGCTTTCTGGGGTCTAGCAATGCAGAGAAGAGCCTCAGAGAAGAATGTCAGTGATGAAGGGTGACCACAGACATCAGCCTGCAGGTGGCCAATGGGAGGATTCTGCAGATGATGTGAATGAGATATCTCTCTGTGGACAGTAGGCATCTATATATATGGGTTCACAATGAGATATATAAACATCTGTCAAGGAACATATATAATCCTTCATTTATACTAATCAAATAAGATTCAGCTGTGTGCTGTGGAGAATAAGAATAGGAAGTGTGGCTTCTTCCTCCAGAAAGCTAATCATCTAATCGGGGGTTTCTTGACTTGGTTCCATGGACATTTGGGGCCATATTGTGCTATTGCTGTGTTGTAAGGGGCTGTCAAAGGGGGATGTTTATAGCTGCGTCCTGACCCCTGCGCCCACCACGATGCCCGTAGTGCCACTGTAAAGGATGACCAACGTTGCCTTCAGACACTACCGAATATGCCCTGTAGTGGGGGGGGGGGTACCCTGGCTGCACCCTTGAGCTGTTACGAAGAGAACAGTGAATTCTAGTGATTCTATTGGAATGAGTATAAATTGTTACAATGAGTCAAAGGCAGGAGAGTTCCCCCCTCGGGAGCAGAGCTGTGGAGAAGAGCAGAGATCCAAGGAGACCAGGAGGGAGGAGGCATGTAAACTGAGCCCTGATGGATTTGGTCAGGTTCTTCACAGTGGTGACGAGGACAGGCTTTGCTAGAGGGGACAGCAGCCCAAGAAAAGGCAGGGAGAGGAGGCCAGCTCAGGCTGGGGGAAGCGTGATTATTTCCATGGAGCTCACAGCATGTGTGTAAGGGAGAGACCAAGGTCAGGCTGGATGTCTGAGGGCAGAGAAGCAAAGGTGTAAATATCAGACCACAGAGTTGGGACCTGCTTCAGTAGTGCTGGGAACACTGAAAGTTTTGAGTAGAGAAGAAAATCATCCAACCTGCTCAAATATCAGACAGCTGAGTAAAAGCTGGGGTCTGTGATCTGAATGTTCATGTCCTCCCCCACCCCCAAAATTCACGTTGAAATCTAGTCCCCAGTGCAACAGTATCAAGAGGTGGGGCCTTTAGGAGGCAATCGGGTTATGAGAGTGGAGTCCTCATGAAGGGATTAGCTCCTATCAAAGGGACCGCAGACAGCTAGCTCACCCTGCCACTGTGTGAAGACACAGGGAGAAGGTGCCCTCCACCAGGACGAGGTTCGAGGTCCTTTACCAGACATGGGATCAGCTGGTGTCTTGAGCTTGGTACCCCAGCCTCCATGTCTGTTTTTCATAAGCTATTCAGCTGAAGGAGCTTAGCTGTTACAATAGCTTGAACAGACCAAGACACTAGGTAAGGGGGAGAGAGATGAAAAACGGGGAGGTGGCAGTTCAAAGGAGAGAGCAGAGAGTGACAATGCAGATGGCACATGGCAGGGAAAGTGAGGATCAGGGCGGACCCCAGACACCTGCAGGGATGTCCCCACCAGCAAAAGCAAGACAGCCAGCCTCCAGAGGACATCATCCAGTGTGCGGGAAGGGAGTGGGGCCTTCTTAGGGAGCTTGGTGATCAGAGGGACCTCCCTCTCCCACTGACCTGCAGCCAACCAGACCCCACAACTGGTTCCCTTCAAAGTGCAGGCTTCCTGTGAGCCCCTGTAAGGGAAGAGAGCAGTGGGCCCCAGAGACGAGGGTGCTGCTCCCTGCCCTGGCACACTTTGCTTGCATCTGTGATAAGCTGCCCAAGGCCATCTGCTAGAGCCGCACCGTGAGCTCAGCCATCTTGGGGTCTGCAGCCCTCGTTTACCTCACTTACTACAGCACCCCAAGCCCCTTTCCTTCAAAAAGGAGGGCCTCCAAAGCTCTGCCGTGCTGGGGACTGTTTTGTAGTGAGAGCACGGAGAAGCCCCTTTCCTCCAGCACGATTTCAGGCTTCAGTACAGAAGACATTTTATAGTCTCTCTGTTCCTTCCAGTCCACTGCTCTGTTGGGGCTGAATAAATATTGACTAGCCTATAAAACATAAGGCCTTTTATTTATACGCCCTCCTGCTCTGAGGGCTGTTTGGAGCCCAGCCTGGGACAACACAGTGTGTGTGTGCAGGCTAGGAGCTGCTGTGGCAGAGCAGACCTCAGCCACGGCTGTCCGGGAAGGGGCTCTCTTTTCTGGGGTGCAGCTGACAGCAGCAGGTGTGAGGGTTGGGACAGTAGAGCCCCACTCCACTAGGAGTGGTTGTTTTGTATCCGATGGGAATGCTTTGGGTTGCAAATAGCAGAGGAGTCCAGGACTGTGGAGTGCTGTGAACAATCCTGGCTTTTTTCTCATTCTAGTCTTCTCTGCCGTTAGCTGTTGGCTTTTCATTCTTGACATTATTGTCTCATGGCTGCTAGAAGGAAGGGATGGGGTAGCAACTCCTCCTTACTAAACAGAAGGCGCTGTAGACTTCTCTTGCTGTCTTTCTGTCTTTTTGGTCATACTGGGTCATATACCTGATCATTGGCAAAGGTAACCATGGCTGGCTAAGACCAGTCATGAGGCCTCCTTTGGGCTGGGGGGAAGGGTCTGCTTTGCCCCAGAGATCTCTGCCTCACCCTAATCCCAGGTCTCATTTGCGGGAAAGAAGTGGAGAGATGGGTACAGGGTGGGCCCTGGAAAGAGCTGCCAGCAGCTGTCCTCAGAAGGGCCAAGGGGCAGGCCCGACCTGGACCCCGTGTTCCTCCTCTAGCACTTCCCTCTCCCTGGATGTGTCCCAGCCAGCCATCTCCAGGGCAGCACTGGGAGTGGAGCAGGCCTGTGGGCTCAGTTGGCTCAGCGCCACCGTGTCAGCTGTGTGAGCACAGGTGCATGAGGCAGGACCATGTCAGGGGCAGGGACCACACTGGGTATTCTAACTGGGAGGACTTTATAGACTCATTAGCCAGGCATAAAGCATTGCTGACTAGAAAATGAGAAAGAGAAAGAGAGCAGGAACACAAGATACCATGAAGGCAGCAACTCTAGGAAGCAGCTACCACCCTAGGCCTGGGGGAAGCAGGAGAAGACGTTGGAATTATGAATACCTAGAAGATTGGAGGAGAAGCCCTGTAGGGCTGGGGTGGCTGCTCGCCTGGTGCTAGAGTCTCAGCAGGGGCACACTGAGGCTGGCTCTGCCAGTGCTGGGAAAACCACAACAGGGACTCACTCAGTCGCTGCCCCAAGGAGCAGACAGCAGCCGCTGGACTGAAGTGCAAGGCTGGAGTGATGCTCTTAAGCTCAGGAGCAGGGAGAGCCCCTGAGAAGCACCCAGGAGGGAGCAAGTACCCTTTCCTCTTCCCCAGCCTCCTGCCCCCATTGGTAGAACCTGCCAGGGAGCAAAGGCTGGATAAATTGTCTTAGAGTCTCACCCTCACACAGCCAGCACCAAAGTGTCAGCTGTGCCAGGAGGCCATGACTTAACACCAGGCACATCATGGGCACATGTGTCATAATTTAGATGCTCCAAATCTCAGTTCCTCAGCTGTAAAATGGGGGAATAAAACCTATCTGAGGAGTAGCAGAGACAAGCTCCAGGAAGCTGCACGTTCTGCCTGCTTGTTTACCACTAATTTTCTGGCTCCTTGTACGGCGCCCGACCCAAGGTGGGCATTCAAGAGGAACGGTCGTAATTGGTCTTTGTTATATTATTATTAACAAATGGAGATTCTAAAGCCTCGATATTTAAAAAGAAATTTTTAATTAAAAAGGAAAGGTAGGCGGAGGGAGGACTTGCTCCAGATTACTGAGTCACCCAACCAAATAAGTGCCTGGGCCAAGAATGGAGCCCGGGGGCCTGTCTCGTACCCTGGTGAGGACATTATGTGCTGGTAATGGTTTTATTCTTTGGAATAGTGATGAGGATGTTATAAAAACAATTTAGCCGCAGCAGAGATGAGACATTATCTGCTCTTCTCTGAGGATGGTTACTCCTCAGTTTCCATCATGGCTGCTCTGGCGCCTCTCATACTTGGGTCAGAGAGGTGGAGCCTAGAGGTCACATAGGCATTTCCCCCCAAGGCTGCTGGGTGGCCTCAGTGGTGCTGAGGAAGAGATGTGTCTTCTGCGGTCAACTCCAGGGCTGTTACACTCCTTCTGGCACAGTCCCCCTTGCCTTTGTGTCATTCATGGATTTCCTCCCAGGCCACCGCCAGCATCTACCTGCTTAGAGAGCCGAGACCACTGTCGTCAGAGAGTGAGTAATGAGCCGTCCATGGACTGCTGTGCAATGTCCAGATAATCTCAAGGCTATTGGACACTTGCTGGGTTGACTGTGAGTAACCTTTCCTCCTGCTCTGTGCTTGGGCTACAGAGGAGGAAAAATGGCTGGATCATTCCAGAACCAGTTCCTGCCACTTAAGCAGTGGCATTTGCCCCAGCCACTCTGTAGGACATGAAATCCAAGCTGGAGCTACTGTCACAACTAGTTCTGAGTTTCGCCCTGGGATGGGGGAGAGCAGGGCACATTTAAGAGGGTGCATCTAACGCTCTCTGAGGGCAGAGAGGCTTCAGCTGGCAGGAGTCTGCAGCCCTTGCCAGCTACATTCCCCTCCCGGGGTTAGGGGGGAGCTCTTCCAGTGTTCTCTAACTGCCGCTCATCACGCATCTGCTCAGGAGAAAGCCAGGAGATCTAAAGCTCACAGACACCCTTGTTCTCTTATCTCTGTAAAAAAAAAAAAAAAAAAAAAATCCTATTAGAACAGAGAAAATTCATCAGATGTGGAAGCATTTGGGGAAGAGACTAGGAGAGAACAAATAGGTAATGAAGATGTGTATTAAACATCTCTGTCATCTCTCTGACCCAGAAATGTTCTTTATGTCCTTACAATGATGGCACATTGAACATTCCAGGTAATTCTAAAACTGGAGATAGAGAAGGAGACTAACTATAAAGGTTCAGGAGAAAACAAGTTGTTATCAGGGTCCAGGCTTCCTGGCCATTCTACCGGAATAAAAGTTGGCTTCCTAAGGGGCAGCAGGACTAACCCCAGGGCAGGACCGAACAGACTCCTTTCCAGGCACCATGGTAAAAAGGGACCAACTCTAACCCGGGCTTCCAGAGTCAGAGGCCATCTTCCCCACCAGGTCTCCCTGGGGGCACTAGATCTGCTAGAACCTACTCTGGATCCCGAGGCTCCGTCACTGGCTTTGGGGAGATGGGCCAATTCTATTGTCTTTTCCTCGCTCCCAGCTTCTCTTCTCAGGGCAGACTATGGGCTCATTGTCCCAGCTGAATGAGCTCAAGAGCTTGCAAGGCCCAATAGTGACCGGAGACACGTGAAGGGTTTGTCAGTGATGGAGCCTGGCTGTGGGAAGCTTTCCTGATGCCAAAATTGGCCCTGCCCTAAGCTACTGCCAAGGTGCCTCAGGTAGTTCTCCAGGGGTGTGTAGTGGGTATGGCACAGGGAGGACAGCCCTGAGACCCACACACACACTTTCCGGAAGACAGGTTCGCTGGTATCTATTATAGAGACTGGGATAATATTCATTCATTTATTCTAGGGCTGCATGCTGGTTTTCTGAGGCCTTTTTTCCTTACCTGTGGTGTCGGATGTCATGAAAAGTATGCACACACATTTCCCCCACCCACTAATCAGCTTTCATTAGTGTTTGCATAGTTAATGGGTGGCCCAAGACAACCCTTATTCTTCCAATGTGCAGCAGAAAAAAATAAAAGAAAGGTTGGTCACCCCTGACTGTATGCCAGGCACTGTGCTAGGCATCTGGAGCAGGATACGGAGGGGAATAAGGTGATGTCCTTGCTCTCATGGAACTGAATTCTTAGTTGGGTAGACAGAAAATAAGTATAAAACCTATAATTTTGTGTAGTGACCCCTAGGTTGCAGACTCAGACAGTGATTTACAGGAGGTTTGGGGGAGCACTCTCAGGAAGGACATGTGCAAAGGGCAAGGAGAGCAGGGTGAGCAGAGGGAAAAGTTGAACAGAAGCCTCAGCCATCCTACAGCAGAGCTCTGGAGCTTGAGACAACCAACTGAGTTGTCCCCACTGAGACCAGAGGATTGGACATTTGTACTCCCACTGGACCAACTGTTGGATGTAGGCTGTCTCCAGAAAGTGGGCACGCGTATGGGGCAAAGGCCAAGGCCTGGAAAGTGTCAGATGAGAGCTGATAGCAGCCAACACCCCCAGCAGGTAGACAAGGAGTACAGTTAGTCCTGGGGGCTCTGGGCGGCACACTGCAGCATCTACTGGGGGGCGCCCACCCAGGGGCTGGAGAGGAGCCAGGAAGCAGGCTATTTTAAGAAGGTGGAGAGGGAAGGCCTCTTGCTAGAGTCATTTGGGCAAAGACTTGATTGGTGTGAGGAAGTGAGCCCTTCAAAGTCAAGGGCACCAGTGGTTATAGGCAGAAACAGCCGCAAATGCAAAGCAGAGAACAAGCTTAGTGTGTCTGAGGAATGACAATTCATCCAGTGTTTCTGGACCCAAGAGAGCCGGAGGCGAGCAGCTAGCAATTCAGTCAACAGGGCATCAGGAAACCGGATGGCAGCCAGCCTGGTGGACCACAGTAAGGGGTTTGAATTTTACTCTAAGTGTGATGGGAAATGTTGGGGCACCCTGAACCAGAGACGATCACAATCTCACCCACACTGGAAATGTACTATTTCACGGCATAGAGAATAAACATATTGGGGCGGGAGCGGAACAGGAAGCCCTGTTATAGGCTGTTGCAGTTATCCAGGGAGGCAGGGTGGTGGCTGGCTGGGAACAAGGTTCAGGTGGTGTGCCCCAGCTGGGAAGCGATGGATTCTAAAATATGTTTTGTAGGTGGAAGCCAGAGTCTGAGGATCTGGGAACAGGATGATTTGCGGTTTGGGGCCTGAGAGATTAGGGGACACCAGGGAGTATGGGGCATTGGGAATGCTATTGGGACATCTCACACCAGGGGCCTATCAAATGCCATAGGAAAGATGGCATGCCTGGGGCCTGCAGTCCTTTCTAAGATTGCTTAAAAATAAGAGTTGTGCTATTAAAATAAAATGTGCAAAAAAAAAAAAAAGAAAGAAAAGAAAAAGAAAACCACTGCATCATGCTGACCAGTCTACAGTTGAATTTTCACCTGCTGTGGAAATTCAGCCAGAGATCCTGTGGAAAAATACTGAGTCCTGTGGAAGGGCCCCTTGGACCAGAGATTCTAAGTTTAAGGAGAGTCTGGCTGGCCGCTACCACACTTTACTTCCATAGGGCAAGTTTTGAACTCTTTTTTTTTTAATTGATTCAGTTGACTTTGTCAGTCAGACACAGCAGATTTCTCTCCTAGGGGTAAATGCACATTGACCAACGTGACTGGGCTTCTAAGAGACTGATAAAGCAGAAACTCTGTTTACTTTGAAAAATACAGTCATCTGACAATTATGTAAGCCAGCCGTGCCCATTCTCTCCCTATAGATAGAAACATATGGGAAACTGCATTCCAATTCGGGGATTGCTTTGGGGAGTTGGAATCAGAGCAAGGGAAGGAACTGAAAGACTCAAACATGTAAAGTTATTAAAAAAAAATCTTTGAGCTAATTGGTAAAAAGCTTCTTTCCTGAGCTTCCTATATGCTCCTACGCACTGTCTTTCCTGTACCAGGGGCCTCACAGGCTCCCCAGCTCCTAGAAGGTAAACACTGCATACAGCGGGGACCCTAGGACCCTAGGTCCCTGCTCCAGGTGTAGCTGCAGACCTCCCTTGCTGGATGGTGCCTGTGTTCTCTGGATTGGGAAGGATGTTGGCTGTCATCCTCATTCGGAGCACCCAGTCATGATAGTCTCATGGCCCTCACTGCTCTGAGCAGAGATCCAGTGGGCGCCCCCCACCCCAGACTCATCTGGGCTAGAACTTGAACAATCCTGACCTTCCTCCTCAGTCTCATCTTTCTCCACGACTGTGTTGCTTCATCCTATTCTGACAGGTCATCCTGTCGCTAGGGATGTGCCTGCTGTCAATCCTCACTGCTGTGGCCTGAAATCCACATAAGGACACTTTAAATATCTCCTTTGATCTGGTGCTGGCTGATTTTATAATTTTTCTCTCAGAGGGAAATTATGTTTCCCATTTCCAAGTTCTTGGGGGGAAGCTTCACACTTAACCCCCATAGCCTGTCTATCCAGAGGAGTTTAATTTTCATGGAATCCTACAGGGCTGGAGCTGAAAGAGGCCTTAATAATCATTTCATTCAACCCTCTTCTTTCATAGACAAGGTGACTGAGGACCAGAGAAAGAATGGCAGGTTGAATTATTATTTATAATGAATATAATATTTACAACCAGTACAAATCACAAAGACGGCGTTAATAAACTGATCCACACCAGAAAGCTGTTCACTCTGATTCTTTATAGCGGGATGAGCCTGCTGACCTTCCTAAGCAAACAGTCCAGCGCCGCGCTACGGCAGGGAGCCGTAGAGGGCAGAGGTGGCTCCCCGGGCAATGAAACATCCATGAAGGAAACCTCTACACCCCCCACAAAGGAAGGCAAAGAACCAAGAAAGCGGTGGTGGCAGAGTCTGAGTAAATATTTAATGAAGACAGAACACAGAGTTCGTCCAATCCAGCCCATTCTTTCTCAAGCAAGGAAATAAGTTATGGGATAGATATTTGTCATGGTTTCTGCCTCCCAGCATCCATTTCCTCTTTTGACAGCTGCTGATTTTCTCTTGAAGAATTGCTCCCTTTGACTCATGGTCTTAGAAGGATGTGAACCCTGGTCCCTGATCCCCGTTGCTGACGCCAGGGGTTCCTCTGCCTCCTGCCTCAGTACAGTGATGAACCCATCAGTGGACATGTCCTCTAGGACTCCGGAGTTCACTCCTCTCAGCCGCTGAGCCTCGATCTGAGTGCTGCCACCACAGGGCAGCTCTGGGGGCTTCTGCCCCCCATCCCCGAGGTACCAGGGTTACTGCCTGTTCCCCAGCCTTCGTCACTGCACGGTGTTTGCAGATCATCTCTTGCCACTCCCCCGGTTTTCAAGTGAGCCTGCTTTGCTTTCTGCTGCTGAGAACCACAACCCCCAACAGATCCACTTCCCCAAGGTCACTTACCCAGAGGCAGATTCCTACCTGAGATCCATGTTCCCCCTGAATCCCATACAGGGGTACTGTCATGGGCAAGTTGTATTCCCCCTCCCCAAATTCATTTCTTAACCCCTTTGACCTCAGAATCTGACTGCATTTGGAGGCAGGGTCTGTATAGAAATAATGACAGTTGAATGGAGTCACTGGGTAGCCCCTAATCTATCCAATTGAAGTCCTTATAAGAAGAGAAAATTTGGAAACCCAAAGAGACAGCAGGGCATGTGTGCACAGAGGAAGGACCACATGAGGGCATGAGGACCCATCCAGAGGGCAGACGTCTGCAAGCCAAGAAGAGAGGACTCCGAAGAACCAACCCTGCCATCGCCTCGTTCTTGGACTTCTGGTCCCTAGAACTAGAGGACAATAAATTCTGTAGTTGAAGCCACCCAACTTGTGGTCCCTCATCATGGCAGCTCCAGCAAACGAATACAGGCACTTTCCACTGCCATGGTACCAGTTTCGGGACACCATGCCAGCTTCATCACACTAGTCATCACTAAAGAAGCTCAAATTAGCAGGCTGTTCTTAGAACCAGATTTCCTGGACAGGCTTCAAAAAACATTCTCCTTGGTGATTACAGACATTGAAAGGCACTTAGAAAAAAATACCCATGGCCGAAAAAGTGGATGTTTCCTGACTTCATTTCTTTGGTAATGGACAGGGCCCAGAAAAGTGGGATAGATGGGTCCTTGGGGAAAACAGTATCGTTTCTTAATAAACAAATGAGAATTTAGGGCCCAAGCTGACAGGGAATTTTATCTTGTTCTCCCAGCATCTGCATGGAGGAGGGAAAGCGAGCAGAAGCCAAAGACGGTTATCTTGCTTCCCCTTCATTCTAATATTGGATCGGAAGGGGGAGGGTGGGATCTATCTGCAAAGCCCCCTTTCTCCTCCCACACTCCCCTCCTAGAACACACTCCAGCAAAGCGTCACTGGGTTCCCCCTGCTGCAGGCAAGTAATTGCAGAGGTCTCTTGGGGACAATAGCCCTCATGTTACCTCTTGGAGGGTCAGAGAAAAGTGCTTAGGGCTGGGAATGGGAGCCAGTGGAGGCCAAAGGGCTGAATATTAAAGGGGGCTATCACCACTGGCTCTTAACATAATGGAAAAACCCTCTGCAGAGCGGTGCTGGCCGCCTCACACAGAAATGCAATCTCCTGAACACAGAGTAGGCAGTGACAAGCAGTTCATCTTCCATTACTCCATGGCCTTAAATCATTATCAACCTGAAGGCAGCAAAGGAAACCAAGCCACTGCCTCCCAGTCTGCACGGGTGCACCTAGGATGTTCTCTTACCTTCCTAGAAACCGAAAATACGCACCATGTTGAGACACAGTGTAATGAGCTGAATTGTGTCCTCCCTCCCTCCAAAAAGATCTTCAGAGTGTGACCTTATTTGGAGATAAAGTCTTATTGGAGGTAATCAAGGTAAAATGAGGTCCTCAGGGTAGGCCCTAATGGAAAATGACTGGTGTCCTGATGAAAGGGGGACGTGGAGGCTGACCCACACACAGAGCACACTACATGAAGATGAAGGCAGACACTGGGGGTGATACTTCTACAAATCAAGGAACACCAAGGATTGCCAGCAAACCTCTGGAAGCTAAGAGGGGACTGGATCAGAAGGAGACAATCCTGCCTGCACCTTGACTTTGGACTTCTGGCCTCTAGCACTGGGAGAATACTTTGCTGTTGTTTAAGCCACCCACTTTGCAACACTTTGTTACTAAGCTAACATACACAGGAAAACCCTGGCCCACTGAGGGGAGGAAAAGTGGTCCTGTAATATAATCCATTTTGCTGACGCCACAGGAATGGGAAAAAAGAGAGGCTGAGTCATTCCTCCTGCCATGGGTTTGCCTGGATAACAATGACTCAACCAAATGGAGGTCCCAAATAGAATTCGTTTTTCAAAGGAGTGTCTCCTCTTTTGAACAGTGCTGACTCAGGACCCAGCCAGCTGGATCAGGGTTATTGGTGGTGGCAGAAAGTCAGGAGTATTCTTCCTAACGTGGCAATGGGCTGTATTTTTATTTGCTAAATCTGGCAACCCAGGAGGCAAGGTTGCCAGATTTAGCAAATGAAAATACAGGACGCCCAGTTAAATTTGAATTTCAGATGAATGACAGATAATGTTTTAGTGTCTGTCTCAAATACTGCAGGGGATAAAACGTTTCTATATTTTGTCTGACAGCCCCCCACCCCTATCCGTCCTCATGTCTGTTCTCTCCATCATCCCTCCTGGAGGGAAGTGGTCCTTTGGCACATCCATGCACCAGGGTCCTAGAGCCTTAAAAACCTACCAACTAGAGGCAAAGTGATCTGGAGGAAAGGCTTCTGCCTCCTACCGCGGAGCCTGATAAAGTTTTCCCTATGAGAACCCACCAGGGAGGCTAGCAAGAGCGTGGCTTTGGCCATATGGGGATCCAGCCTGGGGGTGAGCAGAGGGCGAGGACCAAAGAAGAGAGAGAGACAAAAAGGCCAGAAAGAAAGGAGGCTCCCAGGCACCCATCCAAATCTGACTCTGTGGGATTACAAGGTCACCGTAAGAGAGTTCTTGAACAGTGCTCTGGGTTCAAATGTTTGCATGATTACACATTCTTAAGTTGGCAAGCTTTCTGGTGAGTAGCACCTCTGCATGTTGCATGGGAATGACTGAATTTGCATGGATTTGGGGTGTTCCTGGCATGAAGCTGGGCAACCTGCCAACAGACCCTGAGCCCCATACTCAGCCTGGCTCACACATGGTGGTATCCAGTGAGCATTAGCCAAAGGAGAGTCCAGCCGAGTTTTCCTCCTTGGAAATAAGAAGCCAGAAGGTCAAATCCATGTTCTCTCTTGTCCCAAGTATGATGGAATCGTCAGCATGCTGAGTGCCAAGACCCTGGCTTGGAGACTCTGAAGACACCCTCCCCAGCAGGGATGTGAAGGTACAGGTGTGACTGAGCAGGCTCAGAGGAGGCCAGTGGGAAGCCGGCCTTGTTGGCCGCTAAATAAGGTTTGCATGGACATAGCCAGGTTTATGAAGCTGGAGGAGGGCTGAATTTTTCTGCCTGAACGTCCTCAACTTTCTCACAGCCCAGGAGGAGGGAATTGGTGGGCCTCCAGTGGAAAACAGTGTTGGCTGCAGGAAATGCCAGCAGGTTTATAGTCTGGTCAAACTGCCTACGTGATAACTTTTAATTTTTTTAAGAGTTGAACTTGGAGCAATTGATCTGGTGCCTGCTACATGTGACAGAGAGCATTGCCCTGCTTCAGATGCAGGGCACATGTCACAGGCAGTGATCTGGACAAAAGGAGAGGAGGGAGGGAAGGAAGGTAAGAAAAATGGAAGAAAGGAAGGGAGGAGCAAAAGAATTTGAATGGAAATTTAATCTGACCAATACCCAAATCTGGTTTCTTCCTCTCAGCATGAGGTACCCTGATTGGATAAGGAATTCACTGCAAACCATTTCAGACTGGCTAGTTTCTTTTTAGAGAACAAGGCTTCATTTGGTTAGCTGCCCATTAAGTCACAGGAGAAGGGCTGGGAGGGTAGAGGAATAGGACAGTCTGAAGCTGGTAAAGCAAGAATAGCTTCCCTCCTGAGGCCCACAGTGTTCTTTGAACGCATTGTTCTCCTGTTAACAAATAGTGGAATGAAAACTGTTTTAATTACTGCAATTCACATTGATGGATGGATGGATGAATATAACATTTATAGAGAGCCCATCAGATGTGAGCAGGAACCACAGAGGGCTGGGACCACTACAGCAAACAAGGCAGAGACCCTGTGCCCCAGGCCCCCCAGCCCAGAGGGGAGCACTGGCACTTTTAATAAGGCAGCGCATTCAGCTTTGCACAGGGACTACTCCCGAGTATGTGAAGGGCCACCTGTCCCAGACTGGGGATGGGTGGGGGAGGCTGTGACTTGATACAAAGGCTTAAATACCACAGAACCACACGCCTCCTTTAGGAGTTTATAGATGTCAGCATCTTAGATGGCATCTTGCCCTCGTCCAGCTAGGTCTGCCATTTGTCCTTCTATCCTGGTTATGATGCAGTGGTAATAGTGAATATTTCCAGGAGCGAATAGGCCAATAGTGACGATTTCCTGGGTATGAGGTTTCCCCATATGAGAGGAGGAGCACTCCCACAGTGTCTGTTAAGCACACCACAAAATCCTTGTGCACTATGCATACTTGAACATTAAAGTTGGGAGGTTCCTGACACATTATTACCCTCCACTTGCTTGTACCTATTGCTGACAAGGGAGGTTCTTCCTTTTTGTGTTCTGTAAAACCCCTAGTATGGCTCATGAAATGGCATTCGTTCACTCAGTAAATGTCCATCCAGTGCTTCCATGTTCCAGACACTGTGTCAGGGCTGGGGACACACTGATGGGAAGGTAGAGCTGCCTCCCAGCATTGATAGCAGCTTCCATCTGCTTCTGTGCATCACGGGTACCCAGGGCACTTCTTTTAAAATGCAGAGGCCCAGGTTTAGTCTTCAGGAAAGCTGGATTACATGGCCCAAACAGGAAACTGATGCATGCAGTGGGGCTGTTCGGACAATGATCCCCATGGCTTCTAGAAAGGATGGTGTGATGATCCAGGGGTCGATTCCTGAGAGCCCAGGTTTTCCAGAATGTGGGGGTGAGATGAGGGGGGCCATCATCATCAGTCTTAGAGGTGCACTGTCCCAACATGAGGCCCTGAAATCTAAAGGCACATGGGGAAGGATGGCCCCTGACATGAAAACTCTGGAATCCCTTTGGCTGATTATTATTCCATTTCATCTAATTGCATTTTAAAATACTCAGTGGGGGGCTAAGCATTTAGACTAAGACTAAAGTGCTTAGTCTTTTAATAAATTAAAAGCAGGTTTGCTTTTTAACCTGCAACAGGTTTTTTAAAGTCCTGCTGAGGGCATGCTGCTCAGAGAGATGCAGTCTTCCTGGCCGAAGGTGATTAGTGGACACCTCCACCTCTGGAGTCGGGGTGGGGCATGGGGGGCTTTGGTTGCCACAGTAACCTCTTCCCGATTGGAAGGAAGCTGGTCATTACAAAGGATGCCTAAAAATTCAGATACGCTCTTCTGTGCCAACCAATAAGGAGGCAGAGTGTGTGCAGGCACTCAAAGCTCATGGGACAGCAGGATGCGGCTTTTCCTGGCTCTGTCACTGAGAGATCGTGTCTGATGTTTCCTCTCTGACAGGCCATGATCAGGGACATCTGGATGCCCAGCAGAGCTGGATTTAGGGGCAGAAGAGCTAGACAGCTGTCCCAGTTAGCAATCTATGAGGGGTGCTAAAAGATCACGGGAATAAATCAGAAATATGGTACCGCTTAAGTCAGGTTTCCATGCATGACTCGATATAATTGGGAGAAACATAAACTCCAGCCAAAGTGCACCCATCCTTGAGTGAGACATAAAACACACTCCTGATGGGTATAGAAAGTTTTGGTGGCTTTACAGGCCGCTTGAGAGCCAGCATGCCAGTGCAGCTCGTGACAGATTCCAGCCCCGGCGCTGAGTTATATTAAGCACCACCATGGCTTAAGAAGGTATCTCAGCATTAGACAAGATGTGACTGATAAAAGTCAAGGGCTAGTTACAGTTCCTCCTGAGATGTTTATATTTCCTTTTAGATTACACGGTCATATATTTACTTTGAATTGATTATTTGCAATGTTACTTGTGGGTGACTGCTATGCCATTATACTGTTATCATGCAGTTAATTCTGTTTTCTTTCAGTTTTGTCTTAAAACATGGATTCATTTAAATATTTTTTCACTATAAAGATAACACATGATTATCTTCAAGATGTGCAAAATACAGAATTGTATAAAGATAAGAAAACTCACCTATAATCTCATAACCCAGCAGCAGCAACAGTCAGCAGACATCCTTCCAGTCTTTTTTCTCCATGTGCAGCTCTGTCTTCTGTTTCAAAATATATTGATCTATGTATAGAGTTGGGTTTATAGGCTGTTTTCTAGGCTGACTCAACTATTTAATCTTGTATCATAACCTTTTCCTTTCCCCACATTAGGTCAGTTAAGGTCCTAACAGGACACAAGTCTTCCTTTAACCTCCTAGGGATAGATTTGGGATGAGAGGAGTTCTAAAGTGCTCCTGGAGGAGGCTCAGGGAAGCTATCCCCTCAAGCCTGAAGGGGCGAGGCAGGAAGCAATTACAGGAACATGAAAGAAGTGGGCAAAGAAGGGAGGAGGAGGAGGTGGCACTCCCCAAACCTGTGGCTTTAAGTGGAGAATAGCCCAGGAATATAAACCTGCCCTCCACTCCTCCTGGCCCACTTCCCATTCAACACACCCAAGAGGAGTTCAGAGGGCAGGAAGCCTGGAAGGTACAGAACGAATCTGGAAGGCAAGAGAAGAACATTCGTCAAATGCGCTAAATAAGTAAACACCTTTTATAACTTGTATTCCTTTATAGGAAAGTATCATAAATCATTTAACCAACTCCCTATGGATTGTTTCTGATTATTTTTTAAATCGTTATAACCAGCGCTGCAATAAACAGTCTTCCGCACACATTTTTGGCTGTATCTCTGATTATTTTCTCACGATAAATTCTTAGGGATGGCATGCCTGGGTCTGAAAAATCTACATTTTTAAGGCTTTTCAAATCTATTGCCAAATAGCCCTCTGGAATGCTGTTACACCAATGTAAATGCCTGAGAAAGATGAAAACAGAGTCACCTGGAGAGCTGACCGGGCTGCCTGCTATGGTGGTGTGGAAGGCAGCAGCCAGGCTGTAGGCCCTGCCTGGAGACCACGGGTGTGAAAGGTCACACCTCTCCCCCCTCCTCCATGAAAACTGACCTGTTTTCAAGAAGAAAAGAAAGCTTCACAGTCAATTCACTCGAGGGTCACCAGAAGTGTCTGACAAGGGCAGTGAGGTGATGGCCACTGGGTGGGAATTTCATTTCATTTGATCCCATTGACCTAAGGCCAAACGGTAGTAAACAAGGTGATGGTCATATAAGGTTCTTCACTTTGGGGTATTGTTCAGCCAGCCAAGACAGGGTCAGGGCAGGACTGGTGTGCAAATGAGAAGCTGGGACAAGGTGGGGCACCAGGGTGAGAGAAAGAGAAGTGGGAAGAGGAGGAGGCGAAGGCGGAGGGCAAGGGAGAGGCGAGGGGAAGAGGAGGAGGGTGTACCCGGAGCTGGGCTGAAGGCCCATGAAGTGAGGCTCCCTTCCATGAATCCCGCCCCCATCTGAGTCGTACTGTCCCCCACCTTTAGGAGAATAAACAAGAGCCTGGGGGGGGGAGGGGCAGAGACCACCATCATCTTTCTGCATCAAGAAAAGGGTTAGAGCTTCTAAGGTCTCACCAGATACAACAGTCTTGTGAATAAGGCTGGCTGTATTTGTTCCTCTGCAGGTAAATAACATAAATATTTGATGGGTGGTTTGTAAAGTCAATGTAAAGAGATAATAGTCCAAGTCTAAGCAGGCATACACACGTATATAGATGTATAGCTTATTACCAATTGATAGGAATAGTAATAGTCACAGCAGCCAACTTCCAGAGCACACTCTGTGCCCTTGGTGCCAAGCCCTTCACAGACATTAAATAATTCAATCCTCCTGACTTCTGCATGAGGATCATATTGGGTGTCAGGAGACAACTAAGGTGACGGATCCCATCACACACAGGTCCCAGGTCCTAAACTTGCTCCTGACTCGTTCCTTCCCATCTCTTTCCCCACCGCAGACAAACTGGGCAGGACCGCAAATGATGCCACAAAGGGCTGGACCCTGCTGGCCAGGCGACATTCATCCAGCCTTTCATTCACTACCTAACACTTAGGGGTCAGGAAGTGTGCTCGGCACAGGGATACAACAGTGAACAGAGTCCCTGCTCCCAGGAAGCTATGCCAGTGGGAGAGACAAGTGACTTATTTTTTTTTGCCTCAGTTTCTCTGCACTGGGGTACCCTCACCTGGAAGGTTCTTGTCCTGGGCGTCCGACTAGCTGCGGCCTCCCCCAGGCAGGCCTGTGCTCACTGCTCCCTCCTCCAGACGTCTCCTCCAGCCACCCTATCTAAAGCAGCACCCCTCACTCCCCACTCCCTTACTGCACTTTATTTTTCTCTTATCACCCTCTGACATATACGCGTGTGTGCATTTCTGTACAGACAGCTGTTTATTCTCTGCCTCTCCCACAAGAGTAACATTCCAAGTCCCTTGCAGGAGGGCAACTTTCGAGCCATGTTCCAGTGTGTGAGTCCCTGTTTCAGGCCCTGATAGCGCATCCCTATTCTACATTGTCAAGGTTCTCCATAGCAAGCAAAAGAAATCAGTCTGACTAACTTGGGTGAAAGGGAGACAGAAATTCTGGAGTACGAGGCCAGGACCAGGGAACATGAAAAGAGAGCCAGAAGCAGAGCCCCGGTCACCATGGGCGATGTGTTAGGGCACTGGAGTAAGATGGCCGCAAGCTGGACGAGCAATGCTGCACCCTTAGGCTTTCAGTAACCACCGGTAACTTAGAAACCACATCTGTTTCTCTCCACCTCTCCTGCAAGATTCAGAGTCCTGTGTGATTGACTGAGCCCGAGTCACAGCTCTCCCCCTGCTTGTCCCACCCCGGTTTTGGTTTCCACAGTGGGAGGTGGTATACTGAGACCCTGTAATATAACACACAGTGAAGAATTCTTACTGATTGAAAAAAGGAGTAGATGCCGGAGGGCAAAACCTCTCCATAAATAGCTATAATATAAGCAGAGAGTGCCAAAAATATATATATCAGTGGGAAGTGGCCTCATTCCCAAAATAGGGATGGAGACTCAGTAACTTCCCTTGATAACAGGTTACTTATCCACATGCCCAAAATCTGGACTCTGGAAATTCCTCCTTCTGCTCATAGCTGGGCACAGCCACACACACAGGTTGGAACAAGCCAATATCTTGAAGGCTGGGCTGTCATAGGTGATCAGGGACACCAGGCCTGGATGTGGGTCCTTGAGGTGGTTGGTGAGAAGCCAGGGTGAGGGGTTCCATGGGATGTGGTGGAATCCATGGGAGGCCGTTATTCCTGAACCAGGATAACCAGCTGCCTTCCTAGGCTTCTGCCCCATCACTTATAGGACTTTTTTTCTTTTGAAAGCCTCTCCGGAGGATGGATCAGTTAACCTCAAGTCTGTCTTCCAAAGGACAGACTCTTTTTTTCCTCTGAAAACTAGAAAAGAGACGCTGGAAACTGACACATCCCTTTGTTTCTTTGTTTATTCTTCATGCATCTCCTATCAGGGGCCTGGATAAACGACGTTTCCTTCAAGGGCATCCCCAAGTGGTCCCTGAAACCAGATTCAGAACAGTGGAGAGACCCACAAGTCAGTGCTTGGCTCCTTGGGGCAGCCTGCTTTGGGAGAAGAGGTCTGGTCTGTGCTTTACCCAGCGGCTCCTGACATACAGACACCAGCAGCTCCTCACCTGCTGCTGTGAGGAAGCACACAGGATTTCCGGTTGCAGAGGAGATGCACAAACACCCCCACGAGATCTCAGTGTCCAGCCCCTGCAGCCTTCACAGTGTCCCAGAGACCGGGCAGGGGGCCCCTACCCTGTGGCCAAAGAAAGGCCTCATCCTATTTTTAAAAGCTCTCCGGAAATATACTTGCCTCCCACGCTGCCTCACCACCCACCCACCCTCCCGGCTTCTGCTCTGGCTTCTGCCCAACCGCTGTCCTGATGGAGCCTCAGGAAGGACCCCAGGGACCTCCCCCTCAGCCACAAATCCAGCAGCCTCGCCTGGCCTTTCTCCCCAGCCTGGTCAGCATTAGACAGGAAACCTCTGCTCTCTTGGTTTCCGTGGCAGGAAGCTCGTTCTCCACCTTTTCACCATGTCCCCATCCCTGCTCCCTACGTTCAGCCCCTCCTTCTATCTCACCAGCCTTGCTCCTCACTGGCACCTCCACACAGTGGGGTCACAGCCAAGTCTCTCATGAGCACCAGCTCTGATCTCCCACCGCTGTGGGCCCCCTCCTGCCACCTGCCTCTTCTGCATGCCCAAATAGCCCAGACTGAGCTGGTCATTTTTTGTTCCTGATCTGTCCTCTCGTCACACCTTCCTCTCTATTGGTACCAATAGTATACATTTGCAAAACCCTAGTATGCTCTCCGGCCTATCCAGCAGGTTACCTCCCAAACCCAGCTGTCGCCAGATTCTCTCTCTTTACAACACCTCTCCTCTATCACCATCTTTCTAGCCCACCAAGTGCTATTTTCTGCTCTTTTCCACACCATTGCAACAACTTCTTAACTGATCCACCTCTTCTCCCTTTTCCTCCCTCTCTGCAATCTATGTATTTTTGTAAGTGACGGCTTAGAGTTTATTGATGGAAGGATTGATGAGCAAAAGAAGAGAAACAAAAGAGGGGAAACAGCCTCCAGCTGCAGGGGAGACGAAACCCACGTGGGAAGTCCCCTGCTATCTATGGCCGATGCTTTGCCTAGGATACTCTCCCTAAAGTTCCATCAAGAAGGCACTATTTTGTCACTCCCTGCTCTAAGACCTGCACTGGCTCCCATGGCTAGTAGAAAGTCCTAAGCCAGACCTTAAACTCTTTGGAAGTCAAGGCTGTCCAGATCCACTTTCTGTCACTTCCTCCTTTTGTAGTTTCTGCACTTTCCTTCAATTCCCACTCATCTCAGAATACTGTCTTCCCATCTCCAGGATTTTTGCTCAAGCTGGACCTTCCTCATATAATGCCTTTTTTTTTTTTATTATTCGCATCTACTAAATACCACCTTTCTCTTGAGGCTCATCTCAAATGCCACTTCTTCCCTTAAGCCTCCCTGGCTTTCTGCAGCCAGGATGCTTCACCAACCCCACACTCGCTGGGCTTGCTGTGTTTCTCTCAACACGCTGATCCCACTCCACCCCCTGCATAAGTGTGTGCCTCTTGCCCTACTAGGGACCCTCGGGGCAGGGATGTTGTCCTACAAGGAATACTTTGCTCACACTTGATATGTTGAATTAAGTCCTCTGGCTTGATAACCACACACTTGTTTACTTCTCACTCTTTGCAGATACGAGTCCAAAGTATAAAATCACAGGGACTCCATGAAAGTAAAGGATACGGTAATATGTTCCATTCACATCCAAGGGTGCGGATCAGAATGTAGATCAAAACCCAGTTCTTGAGTGGCTCAGACCATCGTGGGACAGATTTTAATTAATCTTATGGAAAATATCTGAGGGACTTAACGAGCCTGGGAAAGGAGGTGGGGGCAAGTGAGAGGAAGCCAGAGCGGCTGCTGTCAAGAAACACTTTCTTCCTGTAACCATATCCCCCGGGACCGGGCTAGTACCTCTGCCTAATCTCCCTCTCCGCGGTCACTCAGGATATGATTACTGGCATCAGATGCAAGCACATGTTTCTGTGCTATTAATCTGAGTGAGGCTGAGAAGCTGAACAGGGAGCCACAAGGGCATTGCTGGGTTGGTCTAGTTACCACCTCAAAGAAGAGCAGGAGAGAGGGGGAGGACGGATCTAGCAGATGGGCCAGGAGGGAGGCCCTACGGAAGCAAAGGGAGATGAGAAAACCACACAAAGAGAAAGTTCCTGTCCTGTGGAGGCCGATTCCCTTCAGCTGTTACAAGATGGGTCTGGAGAGGGGATGTACACACACACACACACACACACACAAGCCTTGCAGAGTGACCTGTGGACTCAGAGCGACTCGTCCATAGGGTGTTGGCAATCGGCCTGACACCCCCAGCGAGCTCTGCCACTGGGTGTGTACACAGTACAGTAACCCACCGAACATAAATCTGCCTCGTGCACAGTCACCACCTAAACAGGAGGCCGCAGCGTGGTAATGAAGACATGAACAGCTGAAACACAATGTCAGATGGCAGTGGTGACATCTGAAAGCCATAATTTGTAGCTCCACGTATTTTTGTTCCAGGTACCAGAGCCTGCACAAATGCTCACTGACTTGTCTTCCCGAAGCAGCGTCTCTGCTGGGCTTGGCCAGGGGCCAGGTGGTCTTCGCCTTGCCAACAGGTTGCTGCTGCAGAGAGCTCGGGAAGTCTCCTTTCTGTCGTCTGATGGAGCAGAAATGGGGAACAGGGTAGCTTTCAACACGCACCTTATTCCTGAAGTTTGAGTCACTTAAATTATCCGTTTTCCCTCAGTCCAATCCTGGTGTCCTGGCCAAACATCACAAAGAGTGGCTGAGGGGCCAAGATGATTTCAGCCACACTTGGGGGCTGCTGGAAAGGAAAGATTATTTATACACTATGGAGCCCAGAGGTACCAGCTTCAGCTCTGCAACTGGGACTCTCCCTTCTTTCAATCTGTGGCTGCTCCAGCCTTCTTTTTCTCCTCCTTCTCATTGCTACCTTCTGAGAACCTCAGGAATGCAGACAAGCCATTTCTTCTCATGTAGGCCTCCCAATTATAGGTTCGGTTTTCAGTTCTACCTAGCTCCTTGGCAGTTAAGTGGAATCACTGCGTAAGTGAAGGTTTATAAATGCCAGGGGGCAAGGGGGTCTGCCAAGCAGGCAGGGTTCTGCTTAGCACCAAAGATCTGGGGAATTCAAAGTCTGGGCACAGTGGCCCTTTCGACTGCATCGGTCCTCTCTGCTGGGCCTCCACTCAGCAGCCCTGTACATCTGCTGACCTGCCGCTCTGGACTGCCTTCCTGCCAGGCCCTGTGAAGTAGGCGGGGAGGATAAAGTGACTGCTAACAGCTGGAGTCTTAACTCCTAGCCCAGGTCCCCAAATGCACAGGCTGAAAAACAGGAAAAGCTGCCACCAAAACACAACCCCCACCTTGACAGCTCTAGGACCCTTTTTACTTGTGCAAAGGGTTGGCCTCAAGGAACTGTGAGGGGTCAACTGGAGCGTCCCTGCAGGATTGGGAGGCTGATGGGGGGTGCTGCACCTACCCAGGGCACCTAATCCCCTTCACAAAGGCTCGGCCCATGCCATCGGGGGAGACTCTGGGAGTAGGTATAGGGCAGCTCAGCTTCCACAGGGTACTGGTGGGAGGGCAGCCTGTAGGATGGGGTGAAAAGCCTGTTCAGCACCTACTTTGCAGAGAGGGGGGGTCTGACCCAAGCTCCTCCGATCCCAACACTCTGCCTCCCAGAAAACGGCACACACTCTTCACAAGCTGTGGACATTGGGTCACTTGGGAAACGGGGGGTCAAGTTTCTTTTCACTTTTTATTATAAATACTTTAGATTTTTTTATCTTTACATTTTATTGGAATAGAATTCCCAAATAACATGAAATTCACCCTTATTAATGTACTGTTCTCTCAGTTTTAGCAAATGCATGAATTCATGTAACTGTCATCACAATCAAGATAGAAAACATTTCCATCATTCCAAAGACCCCATGACTCTCTGTAATTAAGTCCGGCTCCTCAGCCTCCGTCCCTGGCAGCTACTGATCTGTGTTCTGTCCCTATAGTTTTGTCATTTCCAGAATGTCATTTAAATACAAAGAATCATACAGTACATAGCCTTTTTGAATATGGCTTCTTTCACTTAGTATGACTCATTTTATATATGTATGTGTGTGTGTATATACAGGGTGGCCATATAGTTTGTGTACAATTGATTGCATGAATTTGCAGCTTATTTCTTCTCTATTGTTGAGAAGTATTCCAATATATGTATGTACCACACTTTATTAATCAATAACCAGTTGGAGAACATTTGATTTATTTCCATTTTCTGGTGATTATGGACAAGTTATAAACATTGAAATGCAGGTTGCTTTGGTTTGAATATTTGTCCCTCCAAAACACATTTAATCCTCAATGAGGCAGTATTGAGAGGTGGGGGGCTTTTAGATGTGTTTGGGTCATGATCCATAATCCATTTATGGATTAAAGGATTAATGGGTTATCATGGGATGGAACTTGTTTTAGATGTTACCGTAAACAGCACTTTATTTGAAAGTATTTTTGTGTAATTTCAATTTATTAATGTTTGTCGCTAATATATAGCAATACAGTTGCTTTGTCCGTTTTTTAAGAAGAGGAAGAGAGACCTGAGCTAGGACACTCAGCCACATCACCATGTGACATCTTCCACCACCTGGAGACTCTACAGAGAGTCCCCACCAGCAAGATGGCCCTCATGAGATTCGGCACCTCAACCTTGACCTTCTTAATTTATTACTTTGTAATAAATTACCCAGCCTCAGGTATTCAGTTGCAGCAACAGAAAACAAACAAAGATGTAGTTTTTGTGTGACTGTTAAGTTTTCATCTCATACCTAAGATTGAGATTGTTTGTCTAGTAAGCATACATTTAATTTTATAAGAAAGTGCCAAACTGTTTTCTGCAATAGTTATACATTTTATTCACAGCAGCCATGCATTACAGTGTCAGTTGTTCCACACCTACTTGTTATTGTCAGGTTTCTTTTCCTTTCTTTTCTTTCAGCCATTCTAATTGGTGGATAGTTGTACTTCAACGTGGTTTTGATATTTGTATTTCCATAATGATGATGCTATCGAACATCTTTCCATGTGTTTATTTTCTACTCATATAGCTTCTTTGATGACATCTGTTAAAATTTTCTGGCCTTTTTAAATGCAATTGTGTTTTCTTAGTATTGACTTGTGAGAATTCTATATGGAGTTGCCCTTCAGTATCCTCTGGGAGTTGGTTTCAGGACACATACTTATAACCAAATGCACACAGACTCAAGGCCCCCCAGAACCCACACATGGGGAAAATCACCCTTCCATGTACATGGCTGTTGCGTCCCACAAATAGCATGTTTGGTTGAAAAACTCCATGTATAAGTGGACTTGTACAATTCAAATGTATGTTGTTCAAGAGTCAACTGTATTCTGCATATAAGCCATTTATCAGATACATGCTTTGCAAATATTTTGGGATTTTCTATTTAGGGTGTTATGATGCCTGCAGATAAAGACAGTTTTATTTTTCCTTTTCTAACCTGTGTGTTTTTACTTCTTTTTCTTGACATATTGCACTGCTTAGAACTTACACAATCATTTTACATACAAAAATTTCTGGGAAGAATTTTCTCCAAGTCCAGATTTCTCCAAATCTAAATAGAAAATCCCAAACCCCAAAGAATCCATTTCTCAAAGCTACTAGAATTAGTAAGTGAGGTTACCAAGGATACAGAATATAACAATTGGCATGACAAAGCAATTGTATTTCTATACATTAGCAACAAACATTGCTATTGGAGAAATCTGGACTTGGAGAAAATTCTTCCCAGAAATTTTTGTATTCAACAAGGTGACTGGAGTCGGAGAACTTCCTCCTAAGGAAAGTGTCACAAGAATGAAAAAGCAAGTATCCGATGTACTCAATGTTAATATGAACCTAGTAGATGAACAATTACATGCCCACGTGAAAGAACATTGGACATCCTCATCTTGTGTCCAATTTTAAGTAAATTATTTAGCCACTCACCATTAAGTTTGATGTTAGCTGTAGTTTTTTTGTACATGCCCTTTATCAGATTGAGAATGTATCCTTAGTTTGCTAAGAGTTTTATATGTTTGTTTGTTGCATTATAAATAGACTTCAAATTTTATCAAATGTTTTCTCTGTAGCTGTTGAGATGATCACATCGTTTTTCTTCTTTCATCTTTTATGTGGTGAATTGCATTGACCAATTTTTAAAATGTTAAACCAGTGTTGCAATCCCAGAACAAACTCCCCTGGATCATGGTGTATTGTCTTTTTTATATATTGCCCTATTTAGTTGATGAATTTGGCATTTATGCTCCCGAGGGATATCAGTTTGTAATTTTCTTGTCATGCAAAACCTCCTTTACCATTCCCTGAGTCTTGTGGGTGTCAGGATGTGTTGCTCACCTCAAGAGCTCTTACAGTGCTCAAGGTTTCTGCTCCATGGGAGAGGCTTTGTGCCTTTCCTGCAGAAGCAGCTGCCTCTTCCTCCCTGTCTGTTCCCTCAAGTCTCCCACTCTGCCCCTAGTTTTACCTGTGGGCACCTACAGGAGGAACCTGGAGAAGAGTCTGGAAGTAGATACAACATCCCTTATGACTGTGGGTTCTATCCCATCACAGTAGCCCAACTCATTTTTTACAATTAACTAAAAGTTTAACTAAACTCTTCCTACCCATGAGTACAACACATGACACCTCTTCCCCCTGTGCTCTGCCATAGCTGAGCCAGAGTTCACGCCTGTCTTTTCTAGGTAGAGCCTGTCTTCCCTTAGATTTCAACTTAGCTGCTCTACTCAGATTTTTCTTCCTGTTAACTTTGTTTGTTTGTTTTGAGACAGAGTCTCACTTGTTGTCCTCGGTAGAGTGTCATAGCATCACAGCTCACAGCAACCTCAACCTTTTGGGCTCAAGTAATTCTCTTGCCTCAGCCTCCTGAGTAACTGGTGCCTGCCACATTGCCTGGCTATTTTTAGAGATAGGGGTCTCGCTCTTGCTCAGGTTGGTCTCAAACCTGCAAGCTCAGGCAATCCACCCACCTTGGCCTCCCGGAGTGCTAGGATTACAAGCATGAGCCACCATCCCTGGTCTAATTTTTTGTTGTTGTTGTTGAGACAGAGTCTCACTGTGTCACCCTAGGTAGAGTGCTGTGGCACCATAGCTCACAGCAACCACAAACTCTTCTCTAGCTATCTATGTTCTAGGCACCACTTTTAGTGGCCATACAATTTGTAATACAGCCTGTTCTGTGGCAATGCATATTTCTTTAATACAAATTAGTTCACCCATGACCATCAAACAGGGGATGAGTCAGCATAATACAAGTGTGTTGGTTCTTATGACATGTCCCCCAGCATGTTAATACTTTGAAGCAAACCTTTCAAAAATTAAAATTACTGGGGGTGGAGCCAAGATGGCAGACTGCAGCCAGCTTTTTGCAGAAGCTCCTGTCCAGAAGGAGGCTTAAGGGACAGAAGTTTAGCAAGTTGGCTGATGGTTTGGAGCAGAGCCAAGAGAGAAGTTTGAAGAGCACACTTCAACCTTCCTGAGGCGAGCTGCGACCCCCAAAATACAAACAAAAGGTACAAAATCCACCACCAAGCAGACAGGAGTCCCCTCCCCCACAACAAGGGCTCATAGTTTACTCCATGCAAACAAGCAAGCAGAGTTCAAACTTCTTCCCACTTTATCCCACAAGAGAGACCCCCCTAAAAACTGGACTGCCTGCCCCTGCTGGCATGCCACGGCACCCTCTGGCCAGGCATAAAACTGTATATATTCCCCACCTGCAACATTGAACTCTGAGGAGTCCCCACCTACCCACTTTGAGGTCTGGAGGTTTGTTACCTATGGAATCCAGATTCTTGGGCATCGCCTTGAGAGAAGTGGAGGGGGAAGGGACTGGTGCTGTTCTGTGCTGACTATGGCACAGGCATGAGGAGAGGAGAATTGGCTCAGGGGACGCCAATACAGCAACAGTGGCATCCTGAGCTGCAAACTGACGCCATTCCAGCCCCATCTCTCTGGGCAAACAGAGGTTCCAGATAGCAGTCACAGGCAAAATGCAGATAACTTTCATAAGTAAAGCTCCAGCCCTCAGGGACTAATACAGCTGAGACAAAGGCAGTGGGCCAGCAGAGGCTAGAATTGACACCTGAGTATAAACTGCTATTTATCTGCTGCCCAGAGCTGAATCCAACCTGGGACTTGCAGAGACATCTAGCTAGACACAAGCCTAATTTAAGCACGCAAGGCCCCCCTGCCGAACTCAGATTTCTGGCTGATTTTGCCAGTCATAAACCCCAGGAGCAGTGGCCTACTGGAGTGAATAGGGTCACAGACCTAGGGGATTACAAGTGACTGGGTGCAAGGTGGAGAAGGAGGTATTAACCTTCCCAGACTAACCCATTTGCTGGGTGGGTCCCTTTGCCCTCACGGAGCAGGGCGGGTCCAAAACTGCTTGCTAGAGTCACATGCCTCATGGGCGGCAGAGGAGATCCCTGCCCCAGGCTCCTGCTCTGGGCAGGCCCAGAACCGTTTGCTAGTGCCACAGGCATCCCATGGACAGTGGCAGAGGAGTCCTCTGTTCCAGGTAGACCCAAAACAGCTTGCTAGAGAAATGCACACCCAACAGGGGCCAGGGGAGGAGTTCCCCACTCCAGGATCCCAAGCTGAGTGGGCCTAGAACTGCTTGCTAGAGCCACACGCGCCCTGCAGGTGGTGGTGGAGGGGTCTACCACTCTGGGCGGGCCCAGAACTGTTTGCTAGAGCCACGTACATCCCATGGACGGAGGTGGAGGAGTTCCCTGCTCCAGGCTCCCATGCTGGTAGGGCGTAGATCGGCTTGCTAGTGCTACACGCATCCAACAGGTGATGGTGAAGGAGTCCTCCACTCCCCCTGAGCTACTCTGGTGGGGCTGAACTAGGACTGATCTGGTTGTTCACGGTACCCTGCACTACCGCTGCCATTTGCCAACCCCCTGCCTGCTCCGGGTTGCTGAACTAGGATTAATCTAGCCACTACAGTTCCCTTGTTCCACCAGTTGCCCTGGAGGGGCCGAACTAGGACTGATCCGGCTGCTGCCAATCTCCTGCCCCCTGGCCACCCCAGCAGGCTGAACAAGGTCTAATCCGGCCACACATATTCCCGTGCAGCTGCTGCCGTTCCACTGCACCCCGGTTGCCCCAGCACCCGAGAACTGGGAGAAGACAACAGATACACTCTGCCTGTCTCTCTGGGCAACCAGAAGAAGCCACCAACTGAATGGTTCTGATAAGGCCTCCAAGCAAGGTAAACTCAGCATAGGGTGGAATCAGCGGAAAAACTCTGGAAACTCGAATAACCAGAGTAGATCAACTCCTCCAAGGGAAAATGGGGCAGATGCAATTGACGATCCCACCCACAAGCAAATGGCTAGGATGTCAGAAATCGAGTTCAGAATGTGGATAAGATTAACAGAATGGAAGAAAGGAAGGAATTAGGAGTTCAAGAAATTATTCAAAAAATATCTCAAGAAATTATTCAAAAGATGTCTGAAGAACTCAATGATTTCAAAGATAAAATGATCAAAGATTTTGAAACACTGAGACAAGAGGTTGCAGCCCTCAAGGATCTGAAAGACACAGTGGAATTCCTCCATAACAGACTGGAACAGGCAGAAGAAAGGATCTCTGATTTTGAAGACAAAGCTTTTAAAGAAGCCCAGGAGCGCAAAGATCAAAAGAAATGGAGAGCAAAAACAGATCTCACTCTCAGAGAACTCTTGGATAATTCGAAGAAAACTAATATTCGCCTTATAGGAATTCCTGAAGGAGATGAAGTTGCTTCACAAAACACAGAGGCTCTTCTTCATGAAATTATGAAAGAGAACTTTCCAGACATGCCAAGAGATTCTGAAATTCAGATAGCAGATAGTTTCAGAAGCCCAGCATGACTCAACCTGAACAAGACATCCCCCAGACACATCATAATTAACTTCACCAAAGTTAAAATGAAAGAGAAAATTCTGAAAGCAGTCAGATGTAAGAAAACCATAACCTACAAGGGGAAGAGTATTAGGATGACTGCAGATCTCTCAGCTGAAACCTTTCAGGCTAGAAGAGGATGGTCATCAACTTTTAATCTCCTAAAACAAAATAACTTTCAACCCAG
>CAUYTI010090286.1:0-10035 GCA_963575145.1 Galago senegalensis
CCCAGCTACTTGGGAGGCGGAGGCAAGAGACTCGCTTGAGCCCAGGAGTTGGAGGTTGCTATGAGCTGTAATGCCACGGCACTCTACCCAGGGGGACAGCTTGAGGCTCTGTCTCAAAAAAAAAAAAAAAAAAAAAAAAAAGGAGTTATTGCCAAGCCCAATGTTATGAAGCTTTCCCTCATGTCTTCATCTAGGAATTTTACAATTCCAGGTCTTCTGTTTAAATGTTTAATCCATTTTGAGTTGAGATCTTTGTGGTGTGAGCTAATGGTCTCACTTCACTCTTTGATGTGTGAATATCCTGTCTCCCCATCCTCTTCTGATGAAGAGATGCACATGGCAGGTTGATTTCTGGACGCTCTGCTTGGGTGCACTGCTGTGTATGCCAGTACAATACAGTCTCAGTTACTATGCCTTCCATTAATTTGTTTCTCTTTAAATTTCTTTCATCAGTGATCTGTAGGTTTCAGGGTATATATCTTTCACTTTCTCTGTTATATTTATACCTATATATTTTATTCTTTTTGTTCTCTCTTTTGTAGTTTTTGGCCGGGCTGGGTTTGAACCTACCACCTCCGACATATGGGGCTGGTGCCCTACTCCTTTGATCTTTTTGATTCTCTTAAATGGCATTGGTTTCTTAATTTCCTTTTCAGAAAGTCCATTGTTAGTGTATAGAAACATAACCAATTTTTATATATTGGTTTTGTATCCTGCAGCCTTTACCTATTTATTAGTTTCAACAGTTACTCTGTGGCGTCTTTAGGATTTCTGTGTACAAGATTATGTCACTGGCAAACAGAGCATTTCACTTTTTCCTTTCCGCTTTGTTTACCTTTTATTTCTTTGGCTTGCCTAATTGTTCTGGCCAGGACTTCCAGCAGTATGTTGAGAATGACATTCTTGCTGTGTTCTGATCTTAGAGGAAAGCTTTCAACTTTTCACCACTGAGTGTGTTGTTGGCTGTGAGCTTGTGATAATATGGCCTTACTATATTAGGTTACATTCTTTCTTAGGTAACTGGTTGAGAGTTCTATCCTGAAATGTTGAACTTTTTTCAATTTTTTTTCTCCATCTGTTGAGGCAATCATATGATTTTTGTCCTCAGTTTCACTGTCAAAGCCATTCGAGTGAGAGTTTGTTACTGGGCTATTTCTGTATGTCTGTCTTTACACCAGTATCGCCCTGTTTGACAACAGTAGTTTTCTGGGAGTGCGTGTCTTCCAACTTTATTCTTTTTTTTTCTTTTTAGACAGGGTCTTGCTCTGTCATCTAGGCAGGAGTGCAATGGCATGATCATAGCTCACTGCAGCCCAAATTCCTAGGATCCCGCGATGCTCTCACCTTAGGCTCCCAAGTAGGTGGAACTACAGGCATGCTACTGCATCCAGCTAATTTTTTTATTTTGCAGAGGTAGGGTCTCACTATGTTGCCCAGGCTGGTCTCAAACTCCTGGCCTCAAGTAGTTGTCCCACTTTGGCTTCCCAAAGCACTGAGATTACAGGCGTGAGTCACTGTACTCCATCTCATCTGGTCAAAATTGTTTCCTAATTTCCCTTTAGATCCAAATGTTCTTTAAGAATACATTGTCATGGCTCGGCGCCTGTGGCTCAAGCGGCTAGGGCGCCAGCCACATACACCTAAGGTGGCAGGTTCGAATCCCCAGCCCGGGCCCGCCAAACAACAATGATGGCTGCAACCAAAAAATGGCCAGGCGTTGTGGCGGGCGCCTGTAGTCCCAGCGACTTGGGAGGCTGAGGCAGGAGACTCACTTGAGCCCAGGAGTTGGAGGTTGCTGTGAGCAGTGATGCCATGGCACTCTACCCAGGGGGACAGCTTGAGGCTCCATCTCAAAAAAAAACAACAACAACAACAACAACAAAGTATCTCAAGAATGGAAGAAAAAGTATCCAATGTACTCAGCCCTACTATAAAACTAATTTATAGCTTTCATAGGAAAGCTATATTGGGCTATACCAATTTTAGCCCAGGAATATGAGAGAGGGGAGAGGGAGGGGAGGGGAGGGTGGGAGGGTGATTGGTGGGATCACACCTATGGTTTCTCCTATAAGAGTACATGTGAATCTCTCCAAATGTAGAGTATAAATGTCTTAACACAATAACTAAGAAAAAGACATGAAGGCTATGTTAACCAGTTGGATGAAAGTATTTCAAATTGTATACAGAAACAGTACACTATACCCCATGATAGTATTAATGTACACTGCTATGATTTAATAAAAAAAAAAGAAAGTTAAAAAAAGGGGGGGTACATCAGTCTGCTTCTCCTTTATTCTGTGCTCTCTGCAATATTTCATCTGCCCCCCCTTCCTTTTAGTCTCCATAATGAAAAGAGAATGAATAGGAATTAAGCTATTTGGTCTAAAAATACATTATGGATTATCTAGCCAAGGATGAAGAAGGTACTACAGCGTAGATTCAGTGAAAATCAGCCAATTCCAAGAAAGACAAAAAAAAATTCCTTTAGTATTTATGAAGTTGGCAACTGTCCAAGATGGATCTAGTTCATTGACAGAATGAATGAACCTGGATTATGATCCTGCATATTTACCTTGAGTTACGAAGTATACAAAATTCTTGCGTTCTATCCAATTAATCTTCACAACAAACGTATGAGGACTACTTGCTACATCGGGGGAAAAGAGGTTTAGAGAGGTCAGGTGGGCCTTGTAATAAGAGAAAAGCTAGGGCTTGAACCTAAGTCTTTTAGCCCCAAGCCTTTCACCTGCACTAGGATTACCTCCTAAAGTAGTGGTTCTCAACCTTCCTAAAGTCGCCACGCATTTTCATTGTCACAAAGAGGTTGCCACCCACAGGTTGAGAACCGCTGTCCTAAAGCTTATCAATGCACTGAGTTCCTTAAAATGATTTTCCTACCATTCCCTTCCCATTTCAATTGCTACCTAAATTAGCAAAACTGTGTATAATTGTTCTTAAGAAAAGCTAACCTTCAGAATATTACAATGTACTCTACCCTCTGTATTGCCCACAAAGATCCACTAATTCATTAGGAGTTATAGAATGGTGATATCCCAACATACTTTCTTTACCTGTGAGCTGCAATTCTTGCAGAAAGAGAAACTGCCCTTAAAGAACTGGATCACTTTCCTGATAAATTTGCTAAGTGAAAAGCAGGCTAAGTACATGAGCTTGCCACCTTATTTGCCAGATTTTAAAATAATGAATTATTGTTATTATTTTGAGACAATATCTCACTCTGTCACCAAGGTAGAGTACTGTGGTGTCATCATAGCTCACTGCAATCTCAAGCTCCTGAGGTCAAGTGATCCCTGCCTCCTTCCAATTAGCTGGGACTACAAGGCATGCCAACACACCTGATTAATTTTTCTAGTTTTTGGAGAAATGGGATCTCGCCCCTCTCAGACTGATCCCAAATTCCTGGCCTCAAGTAATACTCCTGCCTCAACCTCCCAAAGTGTTAGGATCATACACATGAGCCACCATGCCAGGTCTTGAATTATTTCTTTAACATCCTCCAAAGGAAACTAATGAATTTTTTTAAATAAGTGTCTTCTTAAAGTACAGATGCCCAAACCTGACCACAGACCTACTGAATCAGTGTCTCCAGAGGTAGGACCTAGCCTCTGAATGTTTAAAAGCCTTCCTAAATGGTGTGTAGCCTAGTTATTAAAAATGTCTGGATCAGGTGACTGCTGAAGTCCATCTATTATTCTGCTAGTCTACAATGTGCAATTAATTATAGATTGCTTATGCATAGTATCATTATCCCTTGTTCTCATCTCTCGAACATGGCTGGTGAAATAGTGTCAACCAGATGTTCAGACAACAGCCAGACTTTCTCAGTAACTTAGCAGCTATGTCCTTGAAAAAGCCGTGCAGATGGCCAGGAATGCTTTTATTTTCCTTCCAAAGGGTGGAGGTTAATACCTTCAGAGCTACAAAGAGTTCAGGTTGTCTTTGATGGCCTTCAGTTTTCCAACTGCACGCTCCCAGAGACTGTGGGCACGTGGATTAATGTCTGAAATTCACCTGTAGATTCAGCTTTTCTTCTCATGAAGTATCCATGAAGGCAACACACAAGGGTGGGATTGAGGGACCAAGGCCACAAACCCTAAGTCACTATGGTTATCTACCTACTAAAACATAAAGACATTTGCTGGAGTATAGGGACAAATTCATTCAAATCCTGCTTCCTCCACTGACTATGCGAAGGATGGCAAGTTACTTAATCTCTTCCTGTCTTGGAGTCACTGCCTTTAAAATGGGGATAATAATAATAACTATCTCTTTGAGTTAATCTGAGGATTAAATAGGTTTAATACATACAAAGTGCTTAAAACAGTGTTTTGCTTTTAGATTGTTAGCTGCTCTTGTTACTTAGAGCCAGGAATGCACCCGTGAGGTAATTTAAAATCAGAAACAGGAGGCTAGATACAAGCAGACCACAAGTTGTGGCTTTCAGAAAAACTCAGCGTCCTTATCTTAAGGACTCCAAGATCCAAAAATAGATTAGAAGATAGTTCTCCTTTTCACATTATGACAGAGGTTAAACAAATACTGTCAGCTGGGGGAGGGGGGGTCACAGTATCCACAAATGTTAGTTTAAAATGGTTTGAACCACTACTATTCTTTTAATACCACAGTTTATGGAAGTTCAAAGTCCCTGTTACGCCCCAACAATACTTTTTGCAACTTATGTACCACTCAGACTCCAGCCTCTTGCTTTCACATATACCACATATTATACCATGCCATTTTGACCTAGAGGAGAAATGCAGCCCCTTTCTTCAATTTACCCTTATGCTTATACAACACACGTGAAATGAATAGGCTTTGCCAGCAATGTGGGGGGAAGATTGAGGTTAGCCTTACAGTACTGAAACCACCTCCTGCACTCATGCAGATACAGATATCCTTGAACTATCCTTTGAGTCATTACTGTCCAGTAGAACTTTCTATGATGGTGGAAATGTTTCACTACTGCATTAACACAGTTGCCACTAGCCTCCTGTGGCTTTTGAGTGCTTAAAATGTGGCCAGTGTGACTGAAAAGTTGAATTTTAACTTTATTTAATTGTAACATATCTAAATTGAAATAACCGTATGTGGCTGGCAGCTGCCTTATTTATAGCGCAGCTCTAGTCTCTTCCCTGTGGCCTCATGGGCTTTTTACTCCAGAGTCCCAGTGCTCTCTGTCTTTCTCGTTCTCATAATGTTTTCAGATATTCTCTAATTTTATGCCAAGCAGCTTATCCTCCTGCAAGGATCCTTTCGTACTGGTCACAGCCATATCTTTGGATCTCTACTTACTATGTGGTTCTTAGCAAATTACTTAATTTCTTTGTGCCTAGACTCATTGCTTCTAAACTGGGTACAGTAACAGTAACTATGGCTGGGTGCAATGGTTCGCACCATAGTTTGGGAGGCTGAGGTGGATGGATTGCCTGAGCTCAGGAGTTGGAGACCAGCCCGAGCAATAGCCAGACCCATGTCTACTAAAAATAGAAAAACTGGCCTGGTGCCTGTAGCTCAAGCAGCTAAGGTGCCAGCCACATACACCACAGCTGGTGGGTTTGAATCCAGCCCAGGCCTGCCAAACAACAACTAAAACTACAACCAAAAAATAGCTGGGCATTATAGTGGGCGCTTATAGTCCCAGCTACTTGGGAGGCTAAGACAAGAGAATCACTGAAGCTCAGGAGTTGGAGGTTGCTGTGAGCTGTGATGCCACAGTACTCTACCAAGGGTGACAGTTTAAGGCTCTGTCTCTAAGTAAATAAATGAATAAATAAATAAATAAAAATAGAAAAACTAGCCGCGTGTTGTGATTGGCTCCTGTAGTCCCAGCTACTCAGGAGGCTGAGGCAAGAGGATTGCTTAAACCCAGGAGTTTGAGATTGCCGTGAGCTATGACACCACAGCACTCTATCCAGGGTGAAAAAGTGAGACTCTCAAATTAATTAATTGATTGATTTTAACATTAATTGTTAATAAAATTAAAGATCAATTCTTCAGTTGCACTAGTCACATTTCAAGTACTTAATATCCACATGTGACTAGTGACTACCATACTGGACACGGCAGATACAGGAAAGTCCTACTGAGTGATGGCAGAACATTATTATTATCTTCTTGAACTAAAGCAAGAAGAATCGCCACAGTGAGTCAGAACACAAATTAAATTAGGGAAACCAATCAACAGCAAGCTTGCCGCCCTATCAATCTCACTCTCATTCTTGCCAACCACTGTGTATTGTCAGTTTTCATTTTTCCTTTTTGCTACTTCCTCTCCCATTTTGACAGTGCTAATGAAATGCATTTAATAAATACCAATAAAATACTGTAGGCCTAGTTTTAAATATTATCAAGACTTTCTTCAGAATTCATTTTCTTCTAAAGCATTACTGCAGAGGAGATTATGTCTTTCTCTGTATTAATGCTATGTCATGTCCGGCAAAACAACAGGCATAATCCTATTTATTTTCTGCAGCCATAATACAGCACAATAGATAATGAACATTTTTCATTTATTCCTACTTGCTCGTAAGTTGACAGAGTCTGCCATGAAATGGTGAAGGGAAGAGAGTTTGGATCTACTGTGTGAGTGTGTGTTTGTGTTCACACCCATGTGTATCTTTTGTCATTAATTGTAGTTAACAGGAACTTGTCTTAGTAGTTAATGAAAGTTCTCCCATTAAGATGCTACTCTGGCGGTGCCCTTAGCTCAGTAGGCAGGGCGCTGACCACATACACCAAAGCTGGCAGGTTCAAACCCGGCCCAGGCCGGCTCAAACAACAATGACAACTGCAACCAAAAAAACAGCCAAGCATTGTGGCAGGCACCTGTAGTCCCAACTATTTGGAAGACTGAAGCAAGAGAATCACTGTAGCCCAAGAGTTGGAGGTTGCTGTGAACTGTGATGCCACAGCACTCTACCCAGATGACCTAGTGAGACTCTGTCTCAAAAAAAAAAGATGCTACTCTCTCGGGCATCTGCTCCAAAGGAAAATGTCATCATCAGTACATGATGGAAACTTCTTCCAACTTACAGAAGCTTACCCTCAGGGTATACAATATCTGTGAGTATTGTTCTGAGTCTTAGTTGCCAGAATGTTTCAACCTTGATGAGAGCACAAAGAATAGTGTACTTGGTAGGGAAAAGGTTAAAATGGTCCTTTATCCTTAAGAGTATTCTGTTTGTTCTTATTTTCATTAGAAGAAAATAAAAACAAGTAGATGAAATAAAGTATTTAAAAGTACAGGCAGTCAGGAGTTACAAACATCTGACTGACATCCGACTCACACTTATGAATAGAGGCTATTACAGGTAATAGATAAATTATTATACTTGTTCCAACCTACACACAAATTCAACTTACAACAATTTCAAACAGAACCTATCTTGTTTGTAACCCAGGAACTGCATGAACTATTAAAATAAAGATAAAAATATCAACAACTCATTATTGATCTTTGAGAATGAAATTCGGCCACATATTTTGGGTGTTTTATGTGCATATAGAAGGGGAGAAGGGTGCAGATTCAAGCCCAGGTGGTTTGAGTCGGACTGTTAATGCTTTCTCTCCAAGTTGTGTAACCTCAGACAAACCACATTATTTCTTTGAGCCTTGGTTTCCAGGAGTCTCTAAACCTCAGGTCTCTGGATTCCCTCTCTTGGTTGGAGAATATCTTAGGTCAATTTCCCCAGGAAATAGACTCCAAAACAGAGTGTTTTATGGAAGAATGCCTTTTTATGGGAGTATAAGATCAGCAGGGGTAGTTCAAAGGAAAAAATGTGACTGGGATGAATTGCAACGGAGTCCTTAGCTGATGCTACAGGGAGCTCTGGAGTTAGGCTAGCTCTTCAAAGTTGTCCTACATTAAAATGAAGGGGCCTGGATTTGAATTCCCACACCGAACGGCCATGCCATGAGGGCTGTCCTTTGGCTAATGTCAATTTGTGAAGGACTGAGGAGTTGCCAGGGCTCTGTCCTGCTCCAGGAGTACTACCCATTTCATTTAAATGTGTGCTCTGACTGCCAGGATCCAGGCAAGTCAATTGCAAGGGTCCACAATGAACCATCTAATTTTGGAGAATTTCCTAGAAATAGACTCTGAGATGAGGATTCATGTGTAAGAGATTTATTAGGAAATGTTACTAAAACAAACCAGGGAAGTGTGGGAAAGCAAACAGGAAAGAAAGGAGGCCAGGCAAGGGTATTGGGCAAAGTCCTACGGCAGGTAATTTTGGTTCAGTTCTACAGGGGAGATTTGGAGGGAGCACAGGGACTTGTTCAGAGTTTCTCCCCTTGGGAAGCAAGTGAGCTGGCATATCTACACCCATCTCCTTACCCAGCATTCATCAGCCATTGGCTAGGAACTGTCTCCGGGAAGAACATCCTAGATACTTCCAACTCCCCAAGTGGAGGAAAATTGGATTCCAGCTGCTTGGGGGCAACCCTTCAACAAAGACACAAAACCTGCCTCAACCAGGAGTGAAAGCACACAGAGAACCCCCTGTGCGTGGAAACGGTGAAAGGTCTGGGGAGCTTATGAGTGGACAACTTACCACCTAACCTCTGGGCCTATGAGTCTTTAATAAACCCACAGGTAGTGTTTCTCAGATGGGAGCTGAGCCCAGTTCTTCCAGTTCCTTGTCACAACTACACTCTGAACTGAGAAAGAGAGATAATCAAATTTACTAATCACTACTTTCTCAGCATGATAACATGTTCTCCTGTAAGCAAATGCTTAGAAAAAAACATACACATTTATGCTTAGTCCAAGGACAAGCAATAATTTTTAGGTCAAGTAGGTCCTCATCTAGACTGACCAAATATACCACCATCATGACTGGAACTGATCTTACATTCATCCGATACTTTTTTCTTTTGGAGACAGAATCTCACTCTGTCACAATGAGTAGAGTGTCTTAGCATCATAGTTCACAGCAACCTCAAACTCTTGGGCTAAAGTGATCCTCTTGCCTCAGCCCCCACAACAGCTGGGACTATAGGCACCCACTGCAACACCTGGCTAGTTTTTTTTCTATTCGTAGTAGAGACAGGGTCTCGCTTTTGCTCAGGCTGTTGCCAAATTCCTGAGCTCAGGCGATCCATCTGCCTCAGCCTCCCAGAGTGTTAAAGATTATTGGCATGAGCCACTGCCCCTTTCAAAATGTATCATCTTCACTTCAGTAAGTAAAGTGTATGAAGTACAAATATATTTATACTAAAGTAGGTTTTTGAAATACAGCACTTTTAAAGTCTTTGTATGATGCTATTAGAGAATGTATCCGAAATCATATGTGCCTATTTGTATAACGCTAGGAAAATTTCCTTTTAGTTCATTCTAAAAGGATATACTAGTGACCTCAATGCAAAATTTTTATGAATTAATTTGCTTTTTTTTTTTTTTTTTTTTTTAGCATAGAGTCTTGCTCTATCTCCTGGGCTAGAATACCAGGACCTCAGTCTAGCTCACAGCAACCTCAAACTCTTGGGCTCAAACAATCTTCCTGTCTTAACCTCCCAATTAGCTGGGACTACAGGCACCAGCTAATCCTTCTATTTTAGTAGATCCAGGTTCTTGTGTTCTTGCCCTTGCTCAGGCTGGTCTCGTCCTCAACTGATTCTCCAGCTTCAGCCTTCCAAAGTGCTAGGATTATAGGCGTGAGCCACTGTTCGGCCATGAATTGCTTTTGAAAGTGATTTTAAAGAGCTTTTTACAATGATATTCAATACAAATATTTGTGAGGCCATACCTTCAATAATAATTACTACATCTGGCTCAGTGCCTATAGCTCAACCGGCTAAGGCACCAGCCACATACACCTAAGGTGGCGGGTTCGAATCCCCAGCCCGGACCCGCCAAACAACAATGACAGTTGAAACCAAAAAATAGCCAGGCGTTGTGGTGGGCGCCTGTGGTCCCAGCTACTTGGGAGGCAGAGGCAAGAGACTCACTTGAGCCCAGGAGTTGGAGGTTGCTATGAGCTGTAATGGCATGGCACTCTACCCAGAGTGACTGCT
>CAUYTI010090288.1:0-23269 GCA_963575145.1 Galago senegalensis
TTTATAGCTTGCCGAACTTCTTTCTGGGCTCAGCTCCCCGTCTTTGGCTTCATAGATTCTGATTCCAACCAGTTTTTCTTCCTTTGCTCAGGAGCCTCTGACCAGGGTTGCTACCAGTCGGCCATCTTCCCAGAATCCCTCTAAAAATTCTTTTTTAATAAGGCTCAGTGCCCATAGCTCAGTGAGTCGGGTGCCAGTCACACTGAGGCTACTGGTTTGGAGCTGGGCCTGAGCCTGCTAAACGATAATGACAACTGCAACCAAAAAATAGCTGAGTGTTGTGGTGGGCGCCTGGAGTCCCAGCTACTAGGGAGCCTGAGGGAAGAGAATCACTTAAGTCCAAGAATTGGAGATTGCTATGAGCTGTGATGCCATAGCACTCTACTGAGGGCAACAAAGTGAGATTCTGTCTCAAAAAAAAAAAATTTTTTTTTCAATATAAACATGAGCCAGGCATGGTGGTTCTTGCCTATAGTACCAATTACTTAGGAGGCTAAGGCAAAAAGATCCTTTGAGCGCAGGTGTATAATTCCAGCCTGGACAATGTTGCAAGACCCCATTTCTTAATTAATAAAACATAAGTCTTATTGTCCAAAAAAGGAAAAAATATATCAAGGACTATAGACTTTAAGTAATTTAAAAGCCCTGTGGGTTTCTATACAGAAGTTAACAAAGGTACTTTGGCACCATGTAGCAAGAGAAGTGAACTCAAGGCTTTTCAACGTGTGATCTGAGAGCCACCTGATCAGAAGCCCCTGAAGACATTGTTAATAAAAATGCAGAATACCTCGTACTTTATGGATGATTTTTGGGAAGTTACATTTTTTTTCCAGTTTTTGGCCAGGGCTGGGTTTGAACCTGCCACCTCTGGCATATGGGGCCAGTGCCTTACTCCTTTGAGTCACAGAAACTGCCCCCGGGAAGTTACATTTTTAATAAACAAACGTAACTTCTTAGGTCACTGTTTTGTTCACAGAAGCTGAGAATCACTGGGGGAGGGGCAGGAGTCAGGGTGCTATGAATTTGTCAAGGAAAGCCTTTGTGAAGAAACAGTATGTGTGCAAGATGAGACTTGAAGATTAAGGTTAAAGGAATGGGATTTGTCCAAGAGCTTCCCAGGTAGAATAGCACGTGTGAAGGTCCAAAGTGAGTAGACAAAAGGCAGAAAGTCCTCTGTGGCTGGAGAAGAGCGAGAAAGGTAGAAAGAGCAGGAGCTGAGGCCAAGGTGCCAGAGTTGGGCCAGGTCAGTATTATTGAGGCTGTGGGGTTTTATCTTAAACCACTGAAGAATTTAGGTAAAGAAGCACAGGCAATTTTTCATTGAGAAACAAACCATGAAGAACTTTAGGGGTCTCTAGAGAGCATTACTGGGCTGTGAGGAGGAGGCTGTGGCAGTATTTGGTGGGAAATAACGCTACCTGGGATTAGATCAGAGGTAATGAGATTGGAGAGAAATGAAAGGATTCCACAGATATTTAGAATGGAAAACCCAAAGCACTGAGTGATCCTGTACACGTAATGCTGCTAGGGCCCACGTTGACTCACCCTCTACCTTCCAGGATCACAACTGATTTGGCCTCTGCTGCAGTGATGAGAACCTGCTCTTTCTAGACATCTCCTGCTAATAGTTTCCCTTGTGGCCAAGTCTCCATGCTGTGGTCTGGATAAGAAAAGGCTGTCTTGACTGCACGAGCAAACCAGTCAAGAGCAAAGGTGACAGCAATAGTTTTTTGAGGTCGTGGGGGCTACTCAGAGGCATTTTACTTATTGATTTTCTGGAGTACCAAAGAATGACAGTCTGCTTATTATGAGAGAATTTTGAGTGTTAACCAAGCTTTAGCAGGAAAACACCCAGAAAAGCTTCACCAGAGAGTCCTTCATCACCACACAAGGTTCTTGCACATTCCTCTCACCAAAAAAGGACAATTTTGCAAGAGTTTCAATGACAAATTAATAGGCATCCACCTTACAGTTCTGATTTAGCTCTTTTTGACGTTTGTGTCTCAGTTTTTTAAAAATCTTCAAAAGGACCCCAAATAAGTTTTCAGTTAATAATGTAAAAAAGACTGCATTGACATGGGTAAATTCCCAAGACTCTCAGCTATCTAGGGATGGACTAAATAGCTAGTATCATTACTTAAAATAAGTGTCTTGAACTTGATGGAGGTTACTTTAAGAAATAAAGTTTTTTTTTTTTTTAATTTAAAGAACAAAAGAAAAGGCTGCCTTGGGTAAAAATCTCTGATTCTAGGGGTCAGAAGCACTTCAACTGGTTGCAGACTCTGCCACTAAATCCCTGAGGCACCCAGCAGGGCTTTAGGTTTCCCACATGAAGGTCATACCCTTTGTATATATTCTCATCCATTCTGTAGGTTCCTTCCTCCATAGTGCTGATCACAACTCCACTTATGTGAAAGATTCCTCCAAGAACTTGTTACATATCTGCCTCAGCCATTAAACTGATGGCCAGAAGCTTGGCTGGATCACTGTTAGTATTGAGCTCTGTCGGTATACACGAAGGAGCTCTGATTCCTGCCCTCCTAGGACGCAGTCTTCAGAATATGGGCAGGTGAAGGAAAGGTAACACATAGGAGGTTAAAAGTGACAGAATCCCAGTGTGAAGGGGAGGGCAAGGAGAAAGGAAATGTCTACAGGGGTTCCCATAAACTAGCTTGGGTACCTGGATAGAAAGAGTTAGTATTAATTTTGAGGTACAGAAATCTGTAGAAGAGACACATCTCTTAAATGTCAGATAAGTTCAGTTTGGGGCATCTGAACTATAATACAAGCCATGGAAATGTCTAGTGGGCAGAAGGCTATAGAATTTCAGGGTTTTACACAAAGGTCCAAGTCAGAGGTATTATAGGTTGTTTTGAAAACCACCTTAAAACATTTTTAAACAAATAAGATGGCATATGAATAGGTAAAATCCAACTAACAATGGCTATTATTTATAGCTGAGTGGCAGACTCAGTTCTAAGGGCTTTGATTTATTTCTTCTTTATACAATTCTATTGCTTAGATACTCTTATGGCTCCCATTTCAAAGATGAGGACAGTGAGGCACAGAAAGTTTGAACACCCCGCCCAAGGTTCCAGAGGCAATACATGGTGGAGACGGCATTCCAACCCTCAGTTTTTGGATCTTCTGCTTTTGGTTTCCAGATGCTGTTCATCTGCTTGACACACTCACTGCCAAAGCTGCTTGGCATCAACCACCAGATCCCCCTCATAATATCTGTTCGCTCTCTATCTCACTCCTGAGCTTGTAAATGTCTTGATTAGAGGTCTCTCTTTATTGGTCTTGTATTCCTTATCTGCAGGCAAAGACATGGGGGCACAGGTAAAATAACTTCTGTAGTCACATGGTTGGGTAGTGGGTGAGCTATTATGTGAACTCATCTTGATCTATTTCCACGACTCCTAACTTTAATTGCTATATATGCCCATCACACAAAACCATAGTTTTGGATGCAACTTTTTGATTGATAGAGAGGTACAAGGATGAGTGTTGGTCTGGAAAGCAGGAAAAGTGAATTCTATTCCAAGAATGCGATTATGTGATGTCTGAAAAATGTCACTTACTCCTTGTGATCTGTAAATGAAAGCATTTAGATCAGACAGCCCATCACGCTGTAGGAATCTTTTTATAGAAAGAGAAAAAAATGATTTGACTCCTATAGAAAGCACCAAAAACTAGCTTTAAAATTCCAAATTATTATTATTTTTGAATAGAGACTGTCTTAAATGGATCATTCCATTTGACCCTCTCCTGAAGTGTATGAGGTGGAACGATTATTAACCAGACCTCCCCTAATGATTATTAATCAGATCTCCCCTAATGATTATTAATTAGACCTCCCCTTATGGCTCAGTGCCCATTCTCAGTGGTTAGGGCAACGGCCACGTATACCGAGGCTGGCAGGTTCAAACTGGCCCTGGGCTTGCTAAACAACAATGACAACTGCAACCAAAAATTAGCCAGGCATTGTAGTGGGTGCCTGCAGTCCCAGCTGTGTGGGAGGCTGAAGCAAGAGAATCGCTTAAGCCCAAGAGTTGGAGATTGCTGTGAGCTGTGACACCATAGTACTCTACCAAAGGCGACATAGTGAGACTCTGTCTCAAAGAAAAAAAATCATACATCCCTGCCTCCATCTTTTTTACAATAGAGGGAATTTAACTTTAAATAAACTAACTTCTCAAGGCCAGACACAACTAGTCACACAACTAGTAAAAGACAGAGCCAATTGAAATCTAGCTTTGTCTCATGCCCAAACTTAATTGCTGTCTGTTATTTCCCCTTGATTTACTATAGAAATGATTCTATCAAAATTAAATTTTGATGAACAGAAAATTGGAGTAGGTCATTTACCCTAGCAAACTGGGGAAGACCAGTGAATGAAGTATGTACCCCAATAAAAGCACATCTTTCTTCGTGAAGAGAACAGGGTTGTTCACACTTGTCATCTGCTCAAAGTCCCCAGCTTGCCCCAGATGATGCTGAAAAATACTGCAGTAGGTTCTACTATACTGACCATGCAATAGGGAGAAGTACAGTCGACTATCTCTGCCGCCATTTAGGCATGGGGACAAAAACAGGTGCTGGGAAATCAGTTACATTGTGACAGTAGGGATATTTAATTTGATACAAATATATCTCTCAATTTGGACTCACAGAAAGGTCCTCTCCTTGCTCTTTTCACTAGACATTTTAGCTTTGGCAGTCTGAATTTTTACATTTTAAAATTTTAGCATATATCTACTAAAATCTTTAGTTGAACAATAAACAGAAAAAAAACATGAAAAATAAAGCCTGGAAAAAGGAAGCAAGCTAGGACTGACCCCATAGGTGAAAGCAGTGATAGCATAACTCCTGATTGCCTACTGGAAAGTCTTTTCACTTGATTCTACAGCTTTACTCGCTTCAATTAGTGAGTCATTTGGTCCTGTGGGTACTTTCCTCTTTAAAAATGCAAATGACCATTAAAGTACAGAGATGGCCATTCACAGATTAAGATAAATTGGTCTATGCAGTTTTCTAACTTTTAGACCAGTTCCTGAATTAGAAGTCTTAAAAAATCACCACATGCAATCTCTGTTTTTTAAATTTTTTTTTAAGACAGAGTCTTATTCTGTCACCCTTGGTAGAGTGCCCGGGCATCATAACTCACAGCAACCTCAAACTCTTGGGCTTAAGTGATCCTTTTCCCTCAGTCTCCCAAGTAGCTGGGACTATAGGTACCTACCACCACACTTGGCTAGTTTTTCCATTTTTAGTAGAGACAGGGTCTCACTCTTGCTCAGGCTGGTCTCGAACTTCCAAACACAGGCAATTCACCAGCCTCAGCCTCCCAGAGGGCTAGGATTATGTGCCTGAGCCACCGCGCCTGAACAGATGTAATCTCTTAACCATACAGTTAAGTCATGGAGGTTAGAAAGAACGTGATTTGCTCAGAAATTCACAGGTTGTTTTTAATGATAACCCTTTTAACCCAAATATGAGAACTCCCTGTGCAGTGCTCTTTTCATCAATACTGTGTATTGCCCCCGATGTTAAAATACATGATAATTGTGTTATGAAATAATGTTATTGGCACAGTGTAACGTGCCATTAAGAGTAAGGTGGAGACAAAAACAGTGAGCTCCTCTATGCATTAGTTTTGGGAACCTGGAAATGGTTATCTTCTCTAAATCCCAGTTTATTATTAGGTAAAACAGAGATAAATGTTATCTCTGTTGTGAAAATTAAATACATTTATGAATTTAATGCACTTAGCAAGCTGCCTGGGGCCTTGTAATTAGTCAGTACGTTCTAACCTTTAAAAGTTTTCTACTTTAGAATTAAGTGATGTCACTCTTGGAATGGGTTATTATAATGTAGGTAGATAATGATCTCGGGTGGGGATTTTGGTCAAAATGAGGTCAACATCCTTTATGGTTCATGATTAACCTCCTGTTAAAGGTAGTTGTCAAAAGCCATTGTCAGATGCACAGCTAGTAGACAGAGAACAATACACAGGCCTGAAAATTTCCTTTTCCAGCATCTCCCTAAGTAAAGCAGACACAAAGCATCCTGTGCAATTGGTAATTCCTTGAGCTCCATGTTTGAGTTTATCACAGAAAGGTTGATTAATCCCTGTGAGTTTCCAGTTATATGAAGCAGCTCTGGTCTTATTAATTAAATCTCAGGATTATCAGAGTTTCTTTCACGATCTTGAAATTAGAGATCCTTAAAAATATTTGAAATGAGAATTAAATTTGAATATCTTTAAAAATGTTGGAAGGGCATTACGATCAGAGAAAAGGAAAAATACCACCTGTGAAAACTCGGTTCCCCCCAAGGGATTTGGAACTCTGGTATTTGTCAAAGTTCCTAACATTGATAGGCAAAAGATGCAATAATACAAATGTCAGTGAAGATTAAAAGGAAATCACTTGCTTTTAGAGTCCTTAGTAATCAGAAATATGCAAAATAAAAAAAATCATCTAGTTGTTTCATTTGTGAAGACTGACCCAGTTGCCACAGAGAAGCTATAATCACATAAAATTTGCTGTATAATAATATTTCAGATTAAGATTATAATGCTAATAAAAACTCTAAGCCTATGTTTAAGAAGTTAAAGTGGACAGACCTCTCTGGCTTCCAGTTAGGATGTCAACCGCTTGAAAGAGTATCCCTTGCACTTTTAACAATAAGAAAAAAGTGGCATAATTTGTGAAATCGTCCCTTTTTATATATCCATCAGAGAGCTGAGATCACAGAGCAAACAACTAGCCTCAAGTCTAAAAAAAGACAGGCATCTCAGAAATGCAGACACTGGTTTTCTTGGGTAGGGCATAAGAAAAAGTCAACACCACCACATAAGTGTGAAAGATTTTGACTATAATTGCTAAGACTACATAGACTGTCACAAACTCAGACCTACTTGGAAATGCAGACACAGAGGAATTTGCACCCAATCACAGGCTTTGTTTCGTGGACTTCCACAGGATGCTCAGAGGAAGATTGGAAGCCAAGAATAGATTGAAAAAAGCCTTACATGGGTGGCAGGCCTTAAGGAACAGACTGGTAAGTCTTTCTGGACAGGCATGGAACCTTGCTAGAGTTATCCTCCCTCTGGAAAAATAGCCTTCACTTTAGCAAGATAATAGCAAAACCTATTATCACTGGGATATAAATAAATACCCATTGTAGTTGGAGAAAAGGAGCAAGAAAAATGCAAAAAAATCTGCTTTCAAAATCCAGGAAGAAAAATAATCCTGGACCTTTTACTGCAAAGGGAGTAGCAGGTTCATTGAGAATAGACACCATGCCAAAATTCAGGAACACAATGCCTGGCTTGGAATAATAGAGAATATTCTCTGAATCCCACCATCATGCTATAAAACCTCTAGCACAGCAGTTCTCAACCTGTGGGTCACAACCCATAGGAATTGCGTTAAAGGGCCATAGCATTAGGAAGGTTGAGAACCACTGCTCTAGCAGAAGGGCAGAACCCTAGAAAGATGCTTCTCCAAAGTATAAATTCAAAGAGAAAGTCTAAAGTTAAGGGTGGAACAAGAATATTTAGAAAATCTTGTGACCATTCAACCCCTACCATAAACACAAGGCAAGGCTAGAAGAATTTCAAACAGGTGATATGTATTGAGAGTAACAATAGCAACGTCAAAACTCAAATGCAGTTCAACTCCTGACAAGAATGACTGAACATAATTGATCCAACAGAAAGACAAGCCGGTTTCCAGGCATACACAGTTTTTATCTCACTTCCTTCTGTTCTACAAGTGATTTCCAAGACTCAAGAAAAGGAAAGGAAGAAATCCATTGTCAAGAGACAAAATAATCAATAGAACCAGGCTCAGATAAAAATCAAATACTGGAATTTAAAATAACTCTGATTAAAGGGTTAAATATTTCAGTGAGAAAATTGGACACAACCAAGAACACACGGAGCATGTCAGCAAAGAGATGGAAACACAAGAGAGAATTGACTGTAAATGCTAGAAATAATAGATATGGTAGCAGAGATAAAGAATTCCTTCATGCTCAAAAGATGACTCCACACAGCTGAGGACAGGGGTGGTGAACTTAAATGAGTCAATAAAAAATACGCAGACTGAATAAAAAGAGAAATAAAGAGTGGAAGAGAAGTGCAAAGTTCACGATAGCTGTACAACAATGTAAAATTGTCTACCATACGTGTATTGAAATCCTTGGAGAAAAAAATGGGATAAACAATTGTTTAGAAATATAATGGTCAAGAATTAAATCAAATAATGGACGAGTGAGCTCAGATAACATCATACAGAACACTAAATACCCAGACACATAATATTCTAATTGCTGTAAGCTAAAGAGAAAATTTTGAAGGCAGACAGAACAAAATAAAAGACATCCTATGCAGAAGAACAAAAACAAGAATTAGAACACACCTCTTATGAGAAGCTATGCAAATCAGAAATCAGAGGAGTAATATCCTCAGAGTGTTGAAATAAGGTGAAGTGAAAGAGCAACAATTAGGTTGATAAACCATGTATGGTAGATTGATAGATTTGTTAGTTCCAGGATTAGGGGAACTTTCAGTGTTTTTAGGAACCACATCTGATTTTGGAAAATGAAATAGCAATGTAACATGTAATAGTAATTTCCAACATATTCCCACAATTACTGTGTCCTAGGATAACATTTTTAATATTCATAGTCTCATACGGTTAAATGTACCGTAGCTGACAATGCCATTAATAGAATTGGAGGAATGGTTCTTTAGTGGTAAACAGGAAATCCAGAAAGCTCCTTGTAGGTGATGACATATAATCTGATTTTTGTGTAGGGACCCTACTCCAGAAACTAGAGGAAGTATGTGCCTAGGTCAACAATAACCTGCACCATTCTCCCTGATAACAGAATTTCATCTTCAGTAGTCAGTAATTCAAAGAATAAATCCATGGACACAGATCAGTGGTAAGACAGGACCTATTTTACAGAAAAGAATACAAAAACACCAAAGCTCCTGGCAGAAAGAAACAGGAGGTAGGGGGGCTCTCTCTGGGCTCTTTGTCCAGGGTATATATATGGTAGCATAGGTCCTCTGTAGTTACATTTAACATGTGTGTTCTCTATAGCAGGGGTCCTCTGTAGTTACATTTGGCCAGGACTCGCAACAAAGTAACAAATGAATGGATATAATCCCTTTGGTTCCCAGGCCTAAGAAACCTACATGAAATTGACTAGGCCTGGGAAATGGGGGTTCCCTGTGCAGCTGCAAGTGCAAGGGGAGAAAGACCCTAAGGTGCTGGTGTCTCACTAGCAGTTGTCCGGCCTCTCTGGCTACTAGAGCCACCCGCGGCACCTGCCACCCCACACCAGTTCCTCTGTCAGCTGCTGCTGCACCAATACTGCCAGGGCACAGTGGCAGGTCCTCCCCTCAGCTCCACGGAGATGGCTGGGGCACCGCCCATCCAGAGAAGTATATTCATATTCAAATGCAACATAGGTCCTCCCACTTCTTGTCATTGTTGCTACTTTTTAACCTCTCTCAAATTCTTAAAAATAAGTCTTTAAGACTCTTATGTATGTGTAGGCATAGTTGCTAGGCAAGACAATCATGATTTCTCATGATTTTTAAGGCAGTATTATTAAGTACACAACGACCTAGACTTGAAGTTTTCAATTCTCTGCTTACAAAAGAGCCTTGTTCCTCAGTGTATCATTGCCTTCCTCTTGACAATGAAGTCGACCCATTGTGAAGACTATAAATGTAAGTCCTCTTATGCATTTAAGTGACTGTAACACTTAAGAACGTGCATTAACTACTTTGTAAACATTCTCTCATCTATCATGCATTGTTATAAAGTAGGCAGTGCTGTTTCTATTGAAGCGATAAGGAAACTGAGGCTAAAGTAAATGAATTTCTCAAAGGTACAGATAGTCCATAGCATTACAATAGGGATTGCAAAAACCTGAGTCTGCGGTCCCTGCACTTAACTGAAACATTCTATTGTCCCAACCAACCCCAACCTGCCAGCTACGGAGCCTACAGCAGTGGGCGTGTGACATGAGTACTCACCTGCTTTCCTGAGATAGTAGCCCACAGCCAGAGGCCTGTCATGTAGTTAAAATAAAACCAATTTGTGTATTGAAATCCCTTTGGAGGGCTATTAATCATCAACAGTTATATTGTACCTGAGAGTCCTCAGCTTTATTATTACACTTCTGTTGTTATTCATGCAGCTCTAGAGTGTCTAGCCCTGTATCTTGGCAGGTTTTATTTCATCTTGGTGTTTCAAATTGTAGGCCATGGAACACTTGTGTCAAAAACCACCAGGGTGCTTAGTAAAACTGCAGATTGTAAGACTCCAGCCAGATGTCTTAAATCAGATTTACCAGGAAAGAGGTTTAGAAATCTGCATTTTTAAGAAGCTCCCTGAATAAATCTTGCCTGCACTCAAGTTTGGGAGCCACTCTGATAAACGATAATTATAAGAAGATAAGCCACTTGAAAAAAGTCTTTTGGAGTTTTTTTATAAAAGGGGAGAGAAATAGTTGAGAAGCCTGTCATAAAATTTTAGTATTTTTTTCACCAACCAAAATGCTTCTTAGAACATCTTCCTTCTAAACTCCTAAGGTTTTCTGTCACATTATCATGAGGTTAATTTTTTTTTTTTAACTGAATGCCATAAATTACACATCTTGCCCCTGGTAAACTCCTATCTGACCCATTTTTTGAAGGAAATCAGATTTGTTTTTGCATTTCTTAAGAACTCCTGAACTTCTACAACTTCCTCTACACCACCACCATCATTTCAAGTCTGAGTTGCCACGTGGTTCTTACCTTAAAGCAAAATAATAAAAGTGCCCGCCCCTCCCCTGTTTCAAACACATCTGTCTTAATTAATTTTTTATGGCTTGCTTCCTTTCCAAGTCTTAACCTGAGAAGATTTACTGATCCCAACTAGCTGTAGCTGCCAGTCCGGTTTCCTCTGTGAATGGGGAATTGTATCTCAGCAGGTAACTGGATTGTGTTTCACAAAAGAAGGAAACATAAAATAATTAAGAAGATAGGAAGCTGCAGGAATCTGTTATTTCTGTAATTAGCAATGTTCTGTGCTCTGAATTCTGAAGTTTTGAGAGAGCCACATTCCTTATGTTCCAGTTAATAAAGGCACATTGTGGAGCCTTCCAGAAAGGAGACCAGAAATAACCAGCAGAGCCTACAATCCAAGCAGCTTCTTTTACCTGTCAGATAGATTCACAAAGCACTTGAGTGCAACCAGCACATTCTATTTAGAGGTCACTTTACTCTAGAGGAACTTGTAACCATCTCTGGTATCAGTTATGGGTAACTTCAGAGCAATTTATAGGCACGCAAATAAAAATGTTCTGTGTTTTAAAACCTAAAACAGAGGCTGACATGCTGACTACATCTCACTTTTCCTTCTCTGCTTAGAATCATGTCCCTTCCTCAGACTGGAAGGAGACTTCTGTCTAGTAACAGTAGGGAGCTGTTTATTAATTTATTTTCATTTTTAGATCATGAAGCATAAAATGAGAGAAACTGCCTCCAGATTTTTCCCCCTCAAAACCACTTTTTCCTTGCTGCACTTATTGAAACTTGAGCTGTTTTCTCTCTCCATTGTGAGTAACTCTTGCCTGATTTTTTTTTAACCGATATTATAAAATATTCGGAAAATATTTATAGAGCTGTACCAGGGTGCTTATGTAAAATGGGGATGGTATACACACACCCCAGTTTATTAATCCATTCATGTGTTGCAGGGCACTTCCACACCTTTGTGATTATAAATTAGGCTGTTATAAACATTTGAGGACATATGTCCTTATGGTAAAATGACGTTTTTTTTTCTTTTGGGTAGATACCTAGTAACGGGATTGCAGGATCAAATGGGAGGTTTACTTTTAGTTTCTGAGGGAACCTGCATACTTCTTTCTATAGAGGCTGTACTAGTTTGCAGTCGCACCAATAGTGCAGGAGTGTTCCCTTCTCTCTTGGCCCACGCCAGCATTTGTTACTTTGGGATCTTGTGATGTGGGCCATTCTCATGGGGATTAGGTGACATCACAAAGTGGTTTTGATTTGCATTATTATTCAGCCCTAGAAAAGGTGGAGATTTTATATCCTTGATTGTAAGTTGGATGCATTGGAAAATATTCTAAGTGAAGTATGGCATGAATGGAAGGACAAGCATACCAATACCGAATTGAAACATTATGTACATTAACCACAGTATGTTCACATGAGACACAAAGTCAAGCATGGGGAGGAGGGGAAGGAGTTCAGCAGGTTCCTACCCAATAGGAGCAACGGAGGGTGTTTGACACACCGTGGGGATGGAGAACACAGCTACAAGTGGGATTCTACCTTACTAGTACAAACAATGTAGCCTAATTGTTTGTTACCCTTGTATTAATCTGGGGGGAAAAAAAGGAACAGTCATAGCCAATGCAGGCTCCAGTCATATTAAGTGTTTATACTTGGTGTGTTTCTAGAGTTATTTATTAAATTTTTGGCACCAAGAGTCACTTATTTGTTGAGAAATTGTGCAATCAATGTTATTAATTACCTCTTTGGAAACAGCATCAAAAAATGTAAGAATGGGTTGGGTGCCGTGGCTCATGCCTTAATTCTAGCACTCTGAGAGGCCAAGGTGGGAGGATTGCTTGAACTAAGGAGAGTGAGACCCTGTCTCTACTAAAAATAGGAAAATTAGCCTGGTGTTGTGGTAAGTGCCTGTAGTCCCAGCTGCTAGGGAGGCTGAGGCAAGAGGATTGTTTGAGCCTAGAAGATAGAGGTAGCTGTGAGCTAGGCTGATGCCACGGCACTCTGCCCAGGGCAACAGAGTGAGTCTCTGTCTCAAAAAAAAAAAAAAATATTAGGATAGTTTCCTTTTTATAGTAAAATTCTGTTTTATTTCTTTGTATTCTTTTTGGCTTCATGTTTTAAACTAAGCCAATGCATTCAAAAATATTATAAATATTAAAGGACAATTGATATGGAAAAAATAGAATGGGCATGAATTCTACACCTAGGGACCATAGAATCTAGTGGGGTTGACAGAAAAACCAATTATCACATTAATTAGTATATGGGTGATGAGCGCTGGAAAACAGAAATAGTTGACATCACAGGAGCCTAAGCAGGAAGATCTGACCAAATCGTAGAACTCAGAGATGTGCTTGAGGAAATAAAAGAGGTGCTGAAGTCTAAAGTAGGGATTAGGAAGGCACAGCCTGGAGAGAAGCGTGCCCCACTCAGAAGCCACAGCAAGGACAAGCTCTGGGCAGGGAAGGCACTTGGAGAGGATGCCTAAGGTGAGGGTGGGGAGGGCAGCTCCAGCAGGTGGAAGAGAGATACAAATGAAAGACTAAAAGGTTGAGTAATATCAGAATAAAAGCGCCAATTTGCCTACCCAAAATATGATTAGTTAAAACCATTTTAAGTCTTATTGCAGCTCATTTGTCCACAGGGTAGGTGCTGCTGGGAATACACAGTCAAATCACTTTGTTCTTACATAACTCGCTTAACTCTGTTAGTTAAGCCTCCAATTTTATACATAGGTTCACCTGCTTAATCTTATTTCACCATTGTTTTGAACTTTTATTCCATTACGTAATTATGGGTTTACAAGGTCAAACACACAAAACAACCCTACCCTTTCTTCTCTTCCTCTAACGTCTGTTTACTTGATGACAAATTTTGCATTTGTTAAAATACCAGCCAGTCTGTATTTATGTCTCTCCCTTTCCGTGGTAAGCGGTAGCATACTTTACATTCTTTTCTCCACCCTGTCTTTTACTCCTACTATATCCTGGAGACCGTGCTAGAGTAGTTTACAAAAATATGTTTCATTTCTTCTTATAGTAAATGTATCCTGTTTATTCAGCAGTCCCCATCTGGTGGAAACGCAGGTGGTTTCCAGTCTTGTGATTGCAGAGTTCTTCAATTCATAGTATGCTGTGTATATCCTGTCATATTTTTCACTAGATTGCTGCAGGTGGAATGCTGGGTAAAAATAAACATGTAAAAGAAATGCTGGTAGGTATTGCTCTTGTCCTGTCCATAGGGTGTGTAACAGCCTGCATTCCCACTAACAATATATGAGTGACATTTGGTTTTTCTTACAGCCACACCAGTAGAGTATGTTGTCAAACTTATGAGTATTTGCTAATCGGAAATTTCATTAATGGTGTCTGTCTAGATTGGAGAGAAGCAAGAGACCAATCAAAAGATAACGGCATGGGCCAAGTGAGAGCTGGAATGAAATTGGAGTCACAGAATATCAGGAGGGCAAAAAATGGCATGACTTGATATAGAATCAAACTCAGAGACAGAAGGAAGGGAATACCAGACTGACTCTTTAAAAAGCAACAACAAAATAAGAAGTGATACTTTTCTTTTTTTACTTGTTTCCTTTCCCCTCTCCACCTTTCAAAAAGCAACTATTTATATTTCCTTCTCTGTGAAACACTTTTTTTCCTTTGAGTTGTGAAACAGTTTTGAATGAAAAGTTTAAAATACATGAAAGTATGTTTACGAAAGCAAATTGTGGTGAAGATATTGGAATGGGTCAAGATGAACATCTGCATTAAAATGTACTTAGGAAGTGGTATACACCAGGCAAATTCCCCAGGGTTGTTTGGTCCAAAGCTGAGTCTACATATTTTAGAGGTTTCTCTGTACATAGGGACCTGTAACCCAACCTGATGTATAAACAGACTATAAGCTCCTCTTGTAACGAGTAGCAGGGTCTCAGCCAGTTACAGCAGCCACCTGTTCAAACCAGGTTCATATTGGTCAAATGCTCAGTTGTAACCAATCTGTTTCTGTATCTCACTTTCATTTTTCGTATGTCACTTTCCTTTTTTTTTTTGTCTATAAATATTAGTTGACCCTGTGGCAGCCCTGGACTCACTGGGGAACCTATTCTGGTTTTTTTTTTTGGGGGGGGGCTGCTCCATTTGTGAAGTATTCTTTGCTCAGTTAAGCTCTGTTAAATTTAATAACTAAAGTTTTTGTTTGTAAATAAAATATCTTCTCATCCAGGGAGTTCTACCTTCTCCCCCAATTCTACCTGAGCCGAACGAGAAACAAAAACATGCTTTCTAGCTCCAAACAGACTCCTGAAGGGTTTCATTAATAAATACTGATCTATTTATTAGAAATAGTGTCCCATCCTTACCCACTCTTTTGCTTTGCGAAGTTTCAGTTACCAATAGTCAACCATAGTTCAAAAGAGTACAGTAGTTTGACATGTGGTTCATGTCCCGTCTATGAAAATCAGGTCAAATTAAGGAGGTGGTCAATGTAGGTGGTCAACTATGAATGTTCTGTGTGTATGTGCATACACATGTGTACACGTATGTAGAAAGCAGCTCTGTGTAGAAAACATTGTCATATTTGCAAGAACTAAAAATGGAAAACCGATAAAACAATACAATTTATTCATTTTTGTTTTTTTTAATACTGATTACTGGTACTTGAAGAAAAGTGGATATAATTATAGGAAGCACAAAACATAGAAACCTTTTACAGAGATTCTGACAGAGATTTATGAACACTTAAAAGCATTTCAGAAATTTACAGCACACATAATTATATATTTGATTCTAGAACTTTCTTGATGCAGGAAAATAATCATTAAGACTAGTCTTTCTCATGCTTTCTTAAAAGTAGAATAGCAAAGATAGGAGAGAGAGGGTGATAAGTACTGGAAGAAGACAGGAATGTTTAAAAAGATAAAATAATAGCTACCCCATTGTTACTCAGGCCTTTGGACACAGACAATTATACCACTAGCTGCTCTGGTTCTCTACCTTGCAGGTATCATATGATGGGATTCTTTAGCCCCCATATTTGTGTGAGTAAATTTCTATAGCAAATTCATTCATATATTATTTATTCTGTTTTTCTTGAGATCCCTAATACAAGCCTGAATAAAGACTTTTTTCTAAGAAGACATATGGGTAGCCAACAGGTATATGACAAGGCACTCAAGATCTCTAATAATCATGGAAATACAAATTAAAACCTCACATATGATAAAGACAAAAAACAGGCTCAGCACCTGTGGCTCAAGTGGCTAAGGCGCCAGCCACATACACTTGAGCTGGCAGGTTAGAATCAGACCTGGGCCCGCCAAACAACAATGACAGCTGTGACCAAAAACTAGCTAGGTGTTGTGGCAGGTGTCTGTAGTCCCAGCTACTTGGGAGGCCAGGAGTTGGAGATTGCTGTGAGTTGTGATGCCACAGCCCTCTACCCAGGGTGACAGCTTGAGGCTCTGTCTCAAAACAAACAAACAAACAAACAAGTGTTGGCCAGGATATGGAAAAAAGGAAATCCTGGCACAGTGTTAGGAATATTAATTGGTATGGCCATCCAGGAAAATCTTATGGGGCTTCCTCAAAAACTTAAAAATAGAACTAACATCTGATCCAGCAACCCCACTTATGGGTGTATTTTGTTGTTCCTCAACTTATAATGGGGCTATATCTGATAAATATTTTATCAGGATGTAAGTTGAAAATGCTATCAAGTCAAAGATACATTTAATACACCTAACCTACTGAACATTCTATTTGAGCCTGGCCTGCCTTAAACCTCCTCAGAACACTTACAGCCTGTGGTTGGGCAAAATGATCTAATGCAAAATATCTTTTGTTCTAAAGTGATAAGTAGCTCATGTACATTATTGGATACTGTACTGAAAGTAAAAAACAGAGTGGATGTATAGTATTTGAGGTAAAGTTTCTAATGGATGAGTATTGATTTTACATCAACACAAAGTCAGAAAAGCTAAGTCAGAACATTGCAACTTGGGGATTCTGCATATACCCAAAAGAAAAATCAGTATCTTGAAGAGATATCTGCAGTCACACATTCACTGCAGCACAGCTCACGATAGTCAAGATATGAAAATAACTTACACATCAATCCCTGGATGAATGGAGATAAGAAATGTCTTAGATGTGCACACACACATCCATGGAGACACACACAATGGAATATTACTCAGTCATAACAAAGAAGGAAATTTTGTCATTTGCGATAATATGGATGAAACTGTAGGACATATTATTAAATGAAATAAGCTGAGCACAGAGAGACAAATACTGCATGATCTCATGTAGAACTTTAAAATGTCAGTCTCATGGAAACAGAGTAAAATGCTGGCTGCCAGGGGGACTGGACTTGACTGAATGTGACTTTGTGACTTTCATTGAGATTAATTTTCAGTTGTAATTTGAATTTCCCTGATGATCAATAACAGAGCAATTTTTCATGTAATTTTTGGGCATTTGTCTACTTTTTTGAAAAAAATTTCTTCTTGATTTGAGTTCTTTGTAGATTTTGGATATAAGGCCTTTGTCAGATGTATAGTTCGAAAATATTTTCTCCCATTCTGTAGGTTGTCTATTTTCTCTGTTGTTTTCTTTGATATGCAGATTTTTAACATTTAATCAAGCTCCCTTTATTTATTTTGGTTGTTTCTGTCATTACCTTTGTGGTCTTAGCCACAAATTCTTTGCCTAGGCCAATACTCAGTAGAGTTTTTCCTACAAATGTTACTGTTTCATGCCTTACATGTAAATCTTTTATCATTCTTGCATTTCTTTTTTTGTATATGGAAAGAGATAGGAGTCTTGTTTCATTCTGTCTTCATGTGGCTAACCAGTTCCTTCAGCATTATTTATTGAATAAAGCTTCCTCTTCCTAGTGTATGTTGTCTGCTTTATTGAAGATCAAGATCAGTTGATTGTAGGTAGAACAGAGAAGCCCAACATACAACCATCTGTTCCCTTGGTCTATGTCTCTACTTTTATACCACTGCCATGCAGTTTTGGTTACTATGTCCTGGTAGTATAATTTAAAGTCTGGTAATGCAATGCCTTCAGATTTGTTCTTTTTGCTTAAAATTGCCCTGGCTGTTCAGGTTCTTTTTTGGCTTGAAACAAAACCATTTTTTCCCCCTAGATCTAGCAAAATATGATGTTGGTAGTTTGGGTATTGTGTCTAATCTCTAAATTACTTTGAGCAGTATGGACATTTTAACAATGTGGATTTTACCAACATATGAGATGTTCTTCCATCTGTTGATGTCATCGGTGTCTCAATGTTTCCTAGTTCTCCATATACAGATGTTTTACCTCCTTGTTAGGTATATTCCTAAGTATTTTTATTTTCTTTGTAGCTATTATTAATTGTATTGAGTCTTTGATTCAACTTTGAGCTTTGCCATTATTAGTATATGGAAATACTACTGATTTTTGTACCTTAATTTTTGTAACCTGAGTCTTTAGCAAACATAGTCAGCAATTCTAGGAGTCTTTTGGTGGAGGTCTTGGGATTTTTAGGTACAAGATGACATCATCAATGAAAACAATTGTTTGACCTTCTATTTCCTGATTTGGATGCCCTTTATTTCTTTCTCTTGCCTGATTGTTCTGGGTATAACTTCTGGTACTATAAATATTTGAATACAAGTGGGGAGAGTGGGCACCTTGTCTTGTTCTGGTTCTTCGAGGAAACTTTTCCCCATTTAGTATGATGTTGGCTGTGGGATTGTCACATATGGTTTTTATAATTTTGAGATATATTCCTTCTCTGCCTAGTTTGTTGAGGGTTTTCATATTAAAATGGTATTAGACTCTCTCAAATGTTTTTTTCTGCATCTATTTAGCTCATCACATGGTCTTTGTCAGTGAAGCATATTTATCGATTTGTGTATTTTGAATTATTCGCATCCCTAGGATGAGACCTACTTGATCATAGTGAATTAACTTTTTGATGTATCATTCAATTTGGTTTGCTAGTATTGTACTGAGTATTTTTACATCTGTATTCATAGGGGATAGCAGTCTATTGTTTTCTTTTCTTGTTGTGTCCTTCCCTGGCTTTGGTGTCAAGATGATACTGGCTTCATAGAATGAGTTGAGGAGGATTCCCTCCCTCTTGATGTTATGGAATAATTTCTGTAGGATAGGCTCTTCTTTCATATTTAACTTTTTAGCGGTTGCTGTAGATATGCTAGTATGTATTATTGACTTACTAATATTTTTGATATATTAAGGCTTTTTTCACATCCCAGACAATAAAATTACCTTAGAACAATCTGGGAGATTTCTCTCCCTTCCTGTTGTGCTGTTGCTATCGTATATTTAAGTTTTATATGGAGCTAACATTCCACGGTACATTATCATTGTCATTTTGCTTAGTTAATAGTGATTTAACTTTGCCTATATATTTACTCTTTCATCTGTTCCTCACTCCTTTTCTCATTTCCACATTTCTGAAGGTTTATTAATTTCAGAATATTAGGGGGTACAAATTTTGTTTATATATCTTAGATTGAGTCAAAATTAAACGTGTGTTCTTCACTCAGTGTGCACCATACCTAATAGGTGTGTATTTACCCATCTCCACCTTCCCACCCCAGTTCAATTTTTTTCATTTAAAAAAAATTTTTTTTATTAAATCATAACTTTTGCATTAATGCATTTATGGGTTTCAGGGTAACACTTCAATATACAATGTGAAATGTTTGCTTTTTTCCCATGATTGCTTTTGGGGTCTTCTATCATGATTTCTTTGCCAAGGCCAATATCTATAAGAGTTTTTCCAACATTTTCTACTAGAATTTTTATAATTTCCTACTGTAGGTTTATGTCTATTATTCATTGTGACTTAATTTTTGTGAGTGATGAGAGTCCTGTTTCAGTCTTTTACATGTGGCTATCCAGTTTTCCCAGCACCATTTATTGAGCAGAAATACTTTCCTCCAGTGTATGTTTTTATCTGCTTGGTCAAAAATCATATGGGAATATAAGGATGAGTTCATCTCTGGGTTCTCTGCTTTGATTCATAAATCTCTGTTTTTATACCAATATCACGCTGTTTTGGTTACAGTAACCTTACAGTATAACTTGAAGTGTGGTAATGTGATGCCTCCTGCTTTGCTTTTATTACATAAGGTCGTATTAGCTGTTTGAGGTCTTTTCTAATTCTATCTGAAGCAAAGACCTATTTATTTCTAGATCTTCAACCAAAAAAAAAAAAAACATTTTGAATTTACTTTTGTTTGTGCTTTAAAATATCCCCTTATGTCATTGTGTGCTTTTTAACTTTTTATTGAAGTTATCAGACATTCCACTTTAACTATTTAAGAGATTAAGGATGATGATCTTTTTCCAGAGGTCATTTAGAACTCTTATAAACAGGCAGTTAAAGTAAGGACACAGGTTGAATATCTGGATTGAATTAGGAATGCCTTTAAAAAGAAGAGAGAGAGAGAGAGAAACCACTCCCTCAGGTTGAACAGTAATTTGCAATTTCTCAGGCTTAGTTTTAGTCTTTGTAAATCCTGGCCTATTTTAGTTTGCCTAGTTTTATGGCTTAATTCCTCAAGGTAGAAAGGCAGGGTAATTACAGGCTCCTCCGGTGGGATGGCTATACCTGTACCTGTACTCCCAAATTTCCCCTTATCTTCCTCTTGCTTTTTGAGTTCATGAAGATATAAATTCATGGTGCTAAAAAGCCATGTGCAGTATCAGACAAACATCTTTACAATTCTACTTTCTCTGAGAACTTTCTCTAAGTAATTTATTGTTCTTCCGTGCCTCCAAAGGCTGATTTTATTATTTTTTTCAATTTGTATAATTGTTCTCAGCAGGAAGACAAAGCTTTTAAGCTGCTTCATCATCACCAAAAGTGAAATTCTTTTCATTACTTCTTATAATAATCTATAGCACATTTATTATTACTCTCATTTGACAAATAAGGAAAAAATGATGTTATTTTTCAAGGTTGCAGATATGAATAGTTGAGCCATCAAAAATTGTAGTATTTACAAAGTACATTCTGGAACATGAAAAAAAATGGTGGAGAAACATGACTGAAACAGTATGTATTTGAAACCCTGGTTCCAACTTAACTCAGGGCAGAGAAGGCAGGGAAAGATAATTTCTAAGTATTCATCATCAGTCGTAATCTAGGTAATGCTTGTATGACTTCTTCAGATGCAATATAGTTTCTTGTAAATAAAGGTTACATATGCAATTTGCAGTATTACTACGAATTAGGTCAAATACAATATTGTGTGCACTTCAAAAAAACTGCTAAAGGGCAAGAAAGTTAGTTGGACTGCAATGGTATCCTTAGCCTTAGTCTCTCCTCTAAAGACTAAATTTAAAGTGTACATCAGTTATTAATATTTCTAATTATATATCTTATACTGAACTATAATATCCCTACTACTAGGTACAGAAAAACTCCTTATATACATATTTTATTGAGACAGAGTCTCACTCTGTCACCCTGGGCAGAGTGTCATGGCATCATAGCTCACAGTAACCTTAAACTCTTGGGCTCCAGCAATGCTCTTGCCTCACCCTCCCAACAATGCCCAGTTATTTTTAGAGACAGGGTCTCACTCTTGCTCAGGCTGGTCTTGAACTCCTGAGCCAAGGCAATCCACTCACCTTGGCCTCCCAGAGTGCTAGGATTGCAGGCATGAGCCACTGCTCCCTACCCCCTAATATATTTTCTTAAGAGCAATCCAAGCAAATATTGTGGACTTCAAACTCTGTGGCAGCAGTTCATCAGTGTCATCTTACTTTACTCACCCACCATGAACTTAATGACAATTACATCAACTTACTGACAATTAATGAATACTGAATAATTCCAGGTACAGTTGACCCTTGAAGAAGACCGGTCTGAACTCTGTGGGTCTTATTTTCAGAATTTCTTCTGTCCTCACCACTGAGAAAGCATGACTGACCCTTCCTCTTCCTCCTCAGCCTACTTAGCGAGAAGATGACAAAGCTGAAGACCTTTCTGATGATCTTAATGAAGAGAAAATGTATTTCTCTACCTTACTCTTTCTTAATAACATTCTCTTTTAGCTTACTTTATTGTATGAATGTAGTACGTAACACATATGACAGACAAAATATGTGTTAATTGAGTATGTTATTGCTAAGGCTTCCAGTCCATAGGAGCCTGTCAGTAGTTAAGTTGGGGAGGGGGGACTCAAAACATATACACAGATTTTTGACTGTGTAGGGACTTGATACCCCCTCATCCCCACATCGTTTAAAGGGCAATTGTATATATAACTCTTACCAGGGGGTGGGGGGGAGATAAAGTCTTAACTATGGATGGAGCCATTACATGTGTGATAAGACATCAGAGACTCTTAAAATACTGAATCCGTCTTCCTCCAAATATCTCCCACCTGCCACATTTAATAAATATTCATCGAAGGAGGCAGAACTTCCTCCTCTTAAACATTTGCCAGTGCTCCTTAGAAAGTTAGTATCTTATTGATTAATTGCATTTTCAGAAATAAATGTGCATCTGCTGCCTTAATGTGCTTATTAATAACGTGTATTTATTTAGTGCTTGCTCCTTACAGTTAGAATGTAGCTTATAAAGTGAGTACAGTAGAGCTTCTGCCTTCATAAAACTCACAGCTCATGATGAGGTACAATAAAAATAGCCGCAGCACAGCATCATAAAAAGTTTTAGCTTTCACCACAAAACGACTTGGAGCACAAGTCTAGTTTCACGCCTTAGTAGCCGCTGAAATTTAGATAATTCAATCAACATCTCAAAACTTAAATGTCCTCCTTTACTAATTAAGGATTATTAGGTCACCTGGGTTACTTCCAGATTTTATTGAGATAAACTGTTTAAAGTACTTAGCATTGTACTTGACAGCAGACACCATATAAATGACTCATGTAAAAATATTACCAGAATTAAAACGTAAATAATTAAATTTGCTCTGTTATATAAAGCGGAATTTCAGTGCTCTGGGTGATATGAGACATCTGGTAATTTAAATTCTCATCACTAAGAGAGGACATCAAACAAAACATTTAGATACAATGAAATAGATGTCGTTCAAAGGAGAGCACCCAACTGAGAGGAAACGTCACATAGCCAACACAGTAAGGATTTGTTTTTAGGACATCAATAAATACTACACATGGATGGGGAAAGGCAAATAATCCAATAGACAGAAGTAGGCAAAGGTTATAAACCAGCAAATCACTGGGGACCTATGCAAAGAGACACATTAAGTCATTCTCAGTATCACTGAGAAAAAAACTGACAACAATGGAGAATGTTCTGCTGAGCAAAGTATCACGAGAATGGAGAAAAAAGTATCCAATGTACACACCCCTATTATGAGACTAATTTAAACCTTTTATATGAAAGCTATAACCAAATAGCCTAAGAACATGC
>CAUYTI010090289.1:0-20500 GCA_963575145.1 Galago senegalensis
TGGCGGGCGCCTGTAGTCCCAGCTACTTGGGAGGCTGAGGCAGGAGACTCACTTGAGCCCAGGAGTTGGAGGTTGCTGTGAGCTGTGATGCCATAGCACTCTACCCAGGGGGATAGCTTGAGGCTCCATCTAAAAAAAAAACAAAATACAAGACCTAATTGTGAACTCAAGAGCATCAGTTTAGTGGAAAGAGAATGAGAAGACAGGCTGCCTAATATTGTATTTTTGAATTCAGGAACTGCCACTTACTTGCTAGATAGACACAATTATTGGCCTAATCAACATTCAGCACCAAACTCTTTCTTTCTTGCCCTTCCTAGTCTTTCTGGCAGTATGTCTTGGAGTGTGTTCATATGACGCTTCTGCCATGTCAGACTTAAGGAGAAGTTACTGGGAGTGTCTGTGGAAAATTTCACTTATTTGATATGATAGAAAATTTTATTTTTTGGTGTCCGCTTTCTTCTTTTACCTGTCACAAATGCAAGCATAATTCACATCCCTGCAGAAGTGTTCTTTTAACTGTTTTTTAAAAAAGGCCAAAAATGCCACAGAGACTCAAGTGCTGATGTCATCATATAATCTCATGAACCAGAGCTATTTACTGCTTCTTATGAGCCCCAATTATTTAATGTGTTATGGTCAAGTGTTTGGTACTTGTGGCTAAACACGGTCCTAACTAACATCCTTGTTATACAACCTTGGGAAAGTTATTTTAGCTCCAAATCTCAATGCCTCCCTATCTTTAAGTTGTATGTATTGAAAGAGATAATGCATGTTTTATGTCATTTGTACTAAGCTTGATGCTTAATATAGAATGTGCTTAATAAGCAGTATTATTTAAAGTCATTGTTAAAAATAAAACTGTTGAAAAGTAACCATCGGTAAGGCAAATATGAGGCTGACTGACGAAGATACCCCCTACATTTCTTCTATTTAGGAAGAGAGATGGTTCAAAACTCAGCAGCTGGACTGAAACTAAAGGGATGATGAATGTAGAAAGAGACAGGCGAGTGCATAATTATTCATGTAAATTTAAATATGTATTTTGACATGTAATCAATACTCCCAAACCAATGGTTCACATGTGCCATGACATATATTGTACAGTACGGGTTAATCTCATTTGGTATGAATTGACCCCATACTTACATCTAGCACGACTGACATTTGGCCAGCGTGAACAGAATCTATTAATTAAGAAAAATGGTGTTCACTAACCACGGTGTCTTAGTTGTTCAATGAATTGCATAATCCTTTCAACATTACTTGCTAATAATAATTGAATTTATGATTTATGACTTCTGTAGTAGAGACTGGTCTGGGAAGTATGTGGTCAGCAAAGGGATGTGTGTGTTGGGGAAGGAGATGTGCCATAGGTAGGGAGATAGGCATAAGGATGGTCATATAGTTAGAAGGTGCCTAGATGACTATAGCAGTTCACTATGACAGACCCCTGCAACAAACAGATGTTGGGCTTTCTGGTCAACTGAGATAGCTACAAAGGAGCAGTCTGAGAATTGGACATGATGTGTTCTGTGCAACCTGATCGGTGCAGGAGAAAAAGGAAGCCGACCCTGGAGTCACGTAGGCTGCGTTAAAGGGAGACACCCTAAGAAAAGCCATGTGGATTTGTCTGGTTTTGAACTATTATGAATGAAGTCATAAAGTATGATTTTATAATATTTTCTGATTTGCTGCTTTTCTGCTTAATATGTTTGAAATTATCCGTGTTCTTTGCAGCTATTATTTATTCTTTTTAATGTTTTATATTCCACTGTAAAAACATATCACTATTTATGTGTTCTCCTGTCGATTGACGTTTGTTTTATTTCTGATTTTCGCTGTTATAAGCAGTGCCATAATTAATATCCTTGTATATGACTCATAGCTAGAAAAATGCAATAGTTCCTTTGAGTACAGGCATAAAAAAGGGGCTTTCTGAATTATAGAGTTTGCACGTTCAACTTTATGAGTTTGTGCCATAACCTAAATTTGTTGTACCACTTTCAAATCTCATCATACAATATGATTTTCCATAAGTGAGGTATTTGCTAACACTTAAAATTAACATTTATAGGTTCTCAAGGACATAGGTAATGTATTTGTAGTATAGTGCATCTTGAGTGAAATTGAAATTTCCAGGAAATGATGTATTTGAGTATCTAGATTTTTATTTAAAGTCATATATTTTCTTTTTTTTGGGGGGGTTGCAGTTTTTGGCAAGGGCTGGGTTTGAACCCACCACCTCTGGTATGTGGGGCTGGTGTCCTTTGAGTCACAGGTGCCACCCTTAACGTAATATATTTTCATGCCATGAGAACTAGTGAATTTTTAAAATTAATCTGGAATGTTATGTTAAATATGGAATTTTTACATTTTAAAATTGCTTCTCCACTTTAAAAAAATTAGAATACCATATATTTATATGCACGTATCTATATATTTCTTTTATCAGGCATGATAGAACACTGGAAACTGATAGACATTTGTAGTTGAATGTCTACTTTACATAAAGCTTTACATATAATAACCATAATTATTTGAGGGTGGCTGGATACTCTACATAAATGAATTTGTTTTCTACATGTCTTATGCCTTAAATATGCATTATTGTTCTTTAATAAGAGGGATACTTCAGGACTTACATTCATGTCATGTCTGAACCGATTAAGTCTGTTGGTTCCCAAATGTTAATACTGGGAAAATCGCGTGACATCTCTACTTCCTGTAGTGCACTTCTAACCTTCTCATGGTATTACTCTAGACCGCTGGTTCTCAACCTTCTAATGCCTTCTAGTTCCTCTTGTGGTGGTGATCCTCAACCACAAAATTATTTTTGTTGCTACTTTATAACTGTAATTTTGCTATTGCTATGAATCATGATGAAAATATCTTAGATATTTAATTACCCCAAAAGGGTCATGACCCACAGGTTGAGAACCACTGCAAGAGCCTAAGGGATATAATATGTAAGAAAGTTCCTCAAAAACTCCAAAGCTGATACCTAAAACTTTCAGATACTCAAAACACTATTTTTATTCCAGGTAAAGGGTTCACTGGTACAAGCAACATAGAATGATTAGGGATGATTAAATTAGATATAAAGTTGATAGGAAAAAGGGTTAGAAAACCCAATTATCATTGGAAGGGACAAGGAACTAGGAGGAAAATACAGAATCATGAGGAAGAGCTGGCTCATTAACAGTCTCACTTCCATTTCTGCATGCTAGGTTCCCACATGGCATCTGGTATCCTGAATGACACCCCGGATACCAACAGTGGGTGCTGCTGCCGACTCTGCCAACTTCTGCCCTTGGAAAAATATACATAGTTGTTGTCAATTCTTTATGGTCCCCAAATTCTTTGCATCACTAGCTTCCGAATTAATAGAAAAATATAGGATCACTCTGGTGATTGGCTAATTATAGATATAGTGCCCCCTGAGGGGATAAAAAGTATAATATCTGAAATAGTAGCTTCTATCAGTGCAAATTAGGTCAGAGGCTAGGTAGACACAAATATCAATAATATGTAACACCCATGTATATTCCTTAATCCCTCCAGAAATGCTGTTAAAGATACAGCAAGATTAAATGATCTGCCTAAAAATTTACAGAACTATTACGGGCAGACACGAGGATTGAAACCTGCATATGCCTTGATTTCAAAGAATATCTTCCAATCAAACTTTGCTAAATTGTTTCAATAGGAAGATGTAAGCCAGATGTGCCTACATTTTTTTTTTTTTTAAATACCCGAGGACCAAGGAGTCAATTGGATTTCATATCATTTTACTGATACCCTGGAATAGTTAACAATAAAGCTGTTAACGTAAAATAAATATGGTGGTTCTTTGTTCAGTATGAATGTAGTTCTCTAAGTTTAAAATTGTGCACTGTGTTATAAATACTACATTCTATCATAAATCAAAAAGAATGAAAACTGTGTTATGAAGCTACCGTGCTGCTGGGATGTCAGTACAGATTTTTCCATTTAGGCAGCTCTCAAGTCTGTCTACATTTCATTGACCTCTTTCCAAATGTAAAGTGTTGCATAAATTCTTAACGGTAACAAGTGACCTAAGTTCCTGTTATCTAATGGTTTTCAGCTTTAAATGTTGATGGTGTGAGTTCAGTTCATGAAAGACCAGTGCCTACACCATGGAAACCTCTATCACCATCAGCATTAATTTGCAGTCTAAACAGAAAGGCCAAAGTTAGACTAAAGAGGCTAAATTCCCTTCTTCTTTCTGTGACTATTCCTGCTAGCCTGATATTACAAGTAAATTTTTAATATAGTCACTTTGCACAAATTTATATTTGGGCATGAGATAATGCAGGACAGATCCAATTTGCATGGAGAGGACAGTGTCAAATGTTGGAATGAGTTCATGGTTAAGAGTCAGAAGACCTAGGCTTGAGCAGGACATGCTTTTATAGTTTTGTAACCTTAGGCAAGTCAATTGCAAACTCATATAAAATCTTAAAGCTCCCCTACTCCCACCAGCTGACTGAATGGAACCCCTCTTGGCCAAGGGAATACCCTAAAATTGAGTTGCTAGCCATGAGAAGAGAGGCCATTCATGCTTCATCCAGTCCCCCTCTGCTCTTGTGGATGTTCATTGTAACTTATTAATAGACCTAAGTCTGTGCAAGAGGAACCCTCCTGGCCTGTCCTCAATATACCTAACAAATCACTTGTGTCCAGCCCAGGGTCTTGTCTCAATTTAACAGACTTCTTTATCTCTACTTAAAACATTCCAAGCTTTTAGACAAAGCTTCATTTCTTTAACCAACTACAAATCCATGAGTCTTTATGTCCATCTATAACCTGTAAGTGCCCAGCTTTGAGATGTCTCATCTTTTGGGGCCAAAGCAATGTATACTGCCCATGTATTGATTTATGACTTTACATGTAATTCCTGTCTCTCTGAAATGTACAACATTAAGCTGTAACCCAATCACCGCAAGTCCACTTACTCCAAGGCTTCTTCAGGGACTCCATTGGCTCAGAATAAAGCTCTTCGAATTCTTTTACAGAGTTTGGCTTCTTTTTCATTGATACACCCAAACTTTAGAATTTCAGTGACTCCATCTATGAGAATAATAATACCGATGGCACAAATTTGTAATGTCTCAAAGAAAATGAATGAGAAACACAGTGGAAAACTGCTATTTAGATAATAGGCTATTCTTTCTTTTAAAAAAGTTTTTTTTGTTAAGTGTTTTGTCATACAATTTGCTAACCATTGCCTACAATGGTTACAAAAATTTTAAGAACTTACTGAAACCTACGTTCACCCAATATAGCATATTACTTTTTTTTTTTTTTTTTTTTTTGCAGTTTTGGCCAGGGTCAGGCTTGAACTCCCCACCTCTGGTACATGGAGCTGACGCCCTACTCCTCGAGCCACAGGCACTGCCCAGCATATTACTTTTTATTCAGAGAAAACACTGTGAGTCTTCTTGGCTCTTACCTAGGGATGGGATTTATCATCAACAGTGATGGTTGAGCTGGAGGGAGGCTTTTTATCTTTAGAACTAAGTAGTGTTCCAAGTACATTTATGGTTACCGTATTACCTAAAACACAGCTGTTAAACTTATCAGCATATACTATCAATTTTGCCTACAATTATATCTGAAATTCATTAATTTTCCTCTTGACTCTTACTCAGTCTCTATTCATTTCTACTCATCTGCATATGAAATCACATTTCTTTCTTATGTAATAGCATTCAGTTTTTTTTAAATTGAATTTAACATGAAATCCAAACTGTAAATGTACATAGTCTGGTATTTCCCTCCTTTGATATTTATACCTCATCCTATTCTTTTTTTTTTCTGACTTCAATCACAAAGGTTTTCTTTATATCTTAGATTTGGCCAACTCTTTGCTGCCTTCAGGACTTTTGCTGATATTTGCTCCACTGGAATATTCCTTTATTCTTTTCACAAAGTGGATACCTACAACTTCAACTCTCCAGTTAAATTTCAGCTCTTCAGAGAGGCTTGTCCTGATCATCCCATAAAACTCCCTGTTTTAATTAGAGCTATTTATTCTTGAACCTGTTTTTTGCTTTGGTCTCCCACTAGAAAGAGAAATGCATGAGGCCACGTCTAATAAGATTACCAATATGTCTGATGCTTTTAGCAAAAGCCTGGGCACATATTTGCTGCTCAATGTATATTTACCGATGAATAAACAAACAGCTTCCCAGCCAGCTGGCTGTCTGGGTGGAAGGATGCATTAAAACCTTGCTACTCTAACCTAAACAAACAAACCAAAAAACTACTTGACATTTAAAATATTGATTTTGTTCCTGGGTGTCTGCATGTGAATTGAAATTTCATTTTAAAATGTGATTTCCTATTGTAATTGCATAAATTATTTATCATTTATGTTAATTGATTTTGGTAAGCATCTGTTATAACAATTTAAAAGTCTCTATTTCTCGATGCTTGATAAAACAATATCATCAGGGAATCATAAGGTTTGAAGTACACTGCTTTTATCTTGTATACCCACTCTTTCCTATATCCTGCTATGATATGTGTATGTGAATCATTCAAATCTCTTCTGCCCAGTTCCATTGACAGGCAATTCAGCATTTTCTAACTGCTTGCCTTCTAAAAGATGACAAAAGAGGAAGACGATGGAATGAGTAAACTCATGAAATTCTCTTAGCTACTGTATTTGAAAGCTTTGTAATTTATCAGATAAAGAGTCCAATATATTTGTTTTTGTATATCTCTTAGAATATGTTTGCTTTTTTGTCAGTTGCACTGAAATCGTCTTAACTTCTGCATGTATTATATTTGTTGCATATTTCAACTCTTCAGATGACACAGAATAATAAAATACTAACAGAAAAAAGCTTCCGGCCTCATTTTGATCTCATTTTGATGAACAAAATACGCTTAATGCAGTCATTTGTCCAGAAAAATTATTTCTATATTGTTCAAATTACATATTTGAATATCATCAGATGCTCATGTATACTCTAGATTAATTAATTAATTTGGCTGGAGGTCTACATTTTATATCTTGTGAAAGTGCCATGTCTTCTTTAAGATTTTCGACAATTCTTTATAATTTGTCCTCAAGGTTTCCTTCTGTTAATCTTTTAATCTTCTTATCACAACTTCCCTGACTATTTTGTTTCATATATGCCTACTCAGACTTGTAATTTAGATTATTTATTTATTTCACTTTCTTTTTTTTTTTCATTGAGGGTACAAGAAACCAGGTTATACTGATTGCATTTGTTATGTAAAGTCCCTCTTACAATTGTGTCTTGCCCTCAAAAGGTGTGTCAAAAACCAAGACCACACCCCCTCCCTCCTTCCCTCCCTCTGCTTTTCTTTTCCCCCACCCCTCCCTCCTTCTCTCTCTCTCTGCTCTCTTCTTCCCCCACCCTCACCATGTCATTATTTGTCCTCATATCAAAATTGAGTACATAGGATTCATGATTCTCCATTCTTGTGATGCTTTCCTAAGAATAATGTGTTCCACTTCTCTCCAGGTTAGTATAAAGGCTGTAAAGTTTCCATTTGTTTTAATGGCTGAATAGTATTCCATGGTATACATATACCATAGCTTGTTAATCCATTTCTGGGTCCATGGGACTTTAGGCTATTTCCACATTTTGGAGATTGTAAATTGAGCTGCCATAAACAGTCCAGTGCAAGTGTCCTTATGACTAAAGGATTTGTTTCCTTCTGGGTAGATGCCCAGTAATGGGATTGCAGGATCAAATGGAAGATGTAGCTTGAGTTCTTTGAGGTTTCTCCGTACTTCCTTCCAAAAAGGTTGTATCAGTTTACAGTCCCACCAACAGTGTAAAAGTGTTTCCCTTCTCTCCACATTGATGCCAAAACCTGCAGTTTTGAGATTTTGTGATGTGGGCCATTCTTGCTGGGGTTAGATGGTATCTCAGGTGGTTTTGATTTGCATTTCTCTAATAATTAGGGATGATGAGCATTTTTTATATTTTTTAGCCATTTGTCTGTCTTTTTTAGAGAAGATTCTATTCATATCTCTTGCCCTTTGATATATGGGATTGTTGGCTTTTTTTCATGTGGATTAATTTGAGTTCTCTATAGATCAAGCTTTTGTCTGATTCAAAATATGCAAATATGCTTTCCCATTGGGTAGGGTGTCTATTTGCTTTGCTTGTTGTCTCCTTAGCTGTACAGAAACTTTCCAGTTTAATCAACTCCCATTTGTTTATTTTTGTTGTTGTTGCAATTGCCACAGCAGTCTTCTTCATGAAGTCTTTTTCCAGGCCAATATCTTCCAGTGTCTTTCCTATGCTGTCTCAGGATTTTTTTTTTTATTGTTTTATTATTTAAAGGACTTAAATTTAAGTCCTTTATCCATCTTGAATCAATTTTTGTGAGTGGAGAAAGGTGTGGGTCCAGTTTCAGTCTTTTACATGTGGATCTCCAGTTCTCCCAGCACTAGTTATTGAACAGGGAGTCTTTCCTCTATGTATGTTCTTGTTTGGTTTATCAAAGATTAGGTGGTTAAAAGATGTTAGTTTCAATTCTCGGTTTTCTATTCAATTCCAAATGTCTATGTCTCTATTTTTGTGCCAATATCATGCTGTCTTGACCACTATGGCTTTGTATTATGGCCTAAAATCTGGTATGCTGATGCCCCTGGCTTTGTTTTTATTACTAAGTACTGCCTTAGCTATACAGGTTTTTCTGGTTTCATACAAAACACAGAATCATTTTTTCCAAGTCTTGAAGGTATGATGCTGGTATTTTAATAGGTAGAGAGTTGAATCTGTAGATTGCTTTGGGAAGTTTAGACATTTTAAAAATGTTGATTCTTCTCAACTATGAGCATGGTATGTTCTTCCATTTGTTAATGTCCTCTGCTATTTCCTTTCTTAGGGTTTCATAATTTTCTTTCTTTCTTTTTTTTTTCTTTTTTCTTTCTTTTTTTTTTTTTTTTTGCAGTTTTCGGCCAGAGCTGGGTTTGAATCTGCCACCTCTGGCATATGGGGTTAGTGCCTTACTCCTTTGAGCCACAGACACCGCCCATAATTTTCTTTATAGAGGTCCTTCACCTCTTTTGTTAGGTATATTCCCAGGTATTTCATTGAAGCTATGGTGAAGTGAGTTGTGTCCTTAATTGCCCTTTGATCTTGGCTGTTATGGGCATATGCAAAGGCTACTGACTTGTGGACATTGATTTTATATCATGAGACATTACTGTATTTTTTGATGACTTCCAAGAGTTTTGTGGTTGAGTCTTTGGGGTTCTCTAAGTATAAGATCATATCATCAGCAAAGAGGGAGATTTTGACCTTTTGCATTCCCATCTGGATGCCCTTTATTTCCTTGTCTGGCCTAATTATATGGGCTAGAACTTCCAGCACTATGTTGTATAGTAATGGTGACAGGAAAACCTTGTCTTGTTCCAGTTCTAAGAGGAAAAGCTTTCAGTTTTACTCCATTCAATAAAACATTAGCTGTGGATTTGTCATAGATAGCTTTGATCAGTTTAAGAAATGTGCCACCTGCCTATAATCTTCAGTGTGCCAATTAGAAAAGGATGCTGAATTTTACTGAATAATTTTTCTGCATCTATTGAGAGAATCATTGTTTTTGCTTCTGTTGATATGGTAAATAACATTTATGGACTTGTGTATATTAAACCAGTCTTGTATCCCTGGGATGAAACCTCTTTGATTATGATGTATGACTTTTTTGATGCTAAGTTGGAATCTATTGGTTAGGACTTTGTTGAGAATTTTTGGTCTACATTCATTAGTAAAATTGGTCTGAAGTTCTTTTTAGTTGGGTCTTTGACTGGTTTTGGTATCAGGGTGATGTTTGCTTCATAGAACGTGTTGGGGAAGATTTCTTCCTCCCCATTTATTTTGGAATAATTTCTGCAGTATGAGAAGAAGCTCTTCTATGAAGGTTTGGTAGCATTCTGGTGTGAAGCCATCTGGACCAGAGCATTTTTTTTTGTTGGCAGGTTTTTTATTGTTTCTTTGATCTCAGTGTTTGAAATTGGTCTGTTCAGGAGATCTCTTTCTTCCTGGCTAAGTCCAGGGAGAGGGTGTGATTACAAATATTGATCTGTTTCCTTCACATTGTCAAATTTCTGGGCATAGAGTTTCTGGTAGTATTCAGAGATGATCTCTTGTATCTCTGTGGCATCTGTTGTTATTTCCCTTTTGTCATTTCTGATTGAGGTTACTGGAGATTTTACTTTTCTATTTCTAGTTAGTCTGGCCAGAGGTTTATCTATTTTTTTTTTTTTTTGAGACAGAGCTTCAAGCTTTCCCCCAGGTAGAGTGCTGTGGCATCACAGCTCACAGCAACCTCCAACTCCTGGGCTTAAGCAAGTCCCCTACCTCAGTCTCCCAAGTAGCTGGGACCACAGGTGCCCGCCACAACACCCGGCTGTTTTTTGGTTACAGCTTCATTGTTGTTTGGTGGCCCGGGCTGGATTCGAACCCACCACCTTAGTTGTATGTGGCTGGCACCTTAGCCACTTCAGCCACAGGCGCTAAGCCAGGTTTATCTATTTTATTTATTTTTTCAAAAAACCAATTCCTTGTTTCATTAATTTTCAGAATCATTCTTTTGTTTTCAATTTCATTGATCTCTGATTTAATTGGATATTTCCTTTCTTCTATTGGGTTTAGGCTTAGATTGTTCTTCTTTTTCCAATTCTATAAGATGGCTTGTGAGTTTGTTGATGGGCTCTCTTTCTGTTTTTTGAATATAGGATCTAAAGCAATTAATTTTCCTCTCAGAACTGCTTTTATAGTATCCCACAGGTTTTAGTAGCTTGTGTCTTCCTTGTTGTTATGCTCAAGGAAGTTAATGATTTCCTCTTTTATTTCTTCCTGCACCCAACTGTCATTCAACAGAAGGCTATTTAATTTCCATGCCTTTGTGTGCCGTTGAACATTTCTGTTGGAGTTGAGTTCCACCTTTAGTGCCTTATTGTCTGAGAAGATCCGAGCTAAAATTTCAATTCTTTTGATTCTGTTGAGGTTTGTTTTGTGTTCTAGGATATGATCAATTTTGGAGAATGTTCCATTGAGCTATGAGAAGAATTAAATTCTTTATCTTTTGGAGGGAGTGTTCTATATGCATCTATCAAGCACAGTTGTTCTACGGTCTCATTTAAATCTCTTATATCTTTCTTTAATTTCTATTTAGAAGATATGTCCATCTCTGGAAGAGTAGTGTTAAAGAGTAGTTGTTATGGTGTTATAGGATATCACATTGCTCAGATCGAGTAAGGTCTGTTTCAAGAATCTGGGAGCATTTACTTTGGGTGCAGAAATATTTAGAATTGAAACATCTTCTTGCTATATTTTTCTCTTGACCAATATGAAGTGACCATCTTTGTCTTTTTTGACTTTAGTTGCTTTAAATCCACATATATGTGAAAATAAGATTGCAACTCCTCATTTGTTCTGAATTCCATTGGCCTGAAAAATTGTCTTCCAACCCTTAACTCTGAGTTTTAATTTGTCTTTTGAAACTAGGTGTTTTTCTTGCAGACAGTGAATGAATGGCTATATTTTTTAATCCAATTAGCCAATCTATGCTTCTTCAGTGGGGAATTCAAGCCATTAACATTCATTGAGATAATTGATAAGTGTGATAGTATTTTATTCATCTTATTTTGTGAGAGTCCATTGCTTAGTTTTAGCTCTTGAATTTTTAATTTCTGAGATCTTACTTTGCTATTGATCCATTGGGATAATCAGTTTGTAGAACAGGTTGAAGTATTTTCTGTAGAGCTGGTGTTGTGGTAAATTTCCTGCATGTTTGCATATCAGTAAATGATTTTATTTCTCTGTCAATTTTAAAGCTTAGCTTAGCAGAATATAGAATCCTGGGCTGAAAATTGTTTGTTTAAATAGATTGAAGGTAGATGACCATTGTCTTCTTGCTTGAATAGTTTTATAAGAGAAGTCTGCAGTCACCCTGATGGATTTGCTCCTGTCAGTCAACTGGCTCTTACTTCTGGCAGCTTGCAGAATCTTTTCTTTTGCCTTAACTTTGGACAGGTTCATCACAATGTGTCTTGGAGAAGCTCTGTTAGAATTAAGGAGACCTGGGATCTGATATCCCTCTGAAAGGAGTGTGTCAGAATCTTTGGTGATATTTGGGAATTTTTCATTTATAATATTCTCTAGTATGGTGCAGCACCTGTGGATCAGTGGGTAGGGTGCTGGCCCCATATACTGAGGGTGGTGGGTTCAAACTCGGCCCTGGACAAATTATAACAAAAAATACCTGGGTGCTGTGGCTGGCACCTGTAGTCCCAGCTACTCAGGAGGCTGAAGCAAGAGAATCACCTAAGCCCAGGAGTTGGAGGTTGTTGTGAGCTGTGTGATGCTGCGGCACTCTACCAAGAGTGATAGAGTAAGACTCTGTCTCTACTATACATATATATTTATTTTCTCTAGTATGGCTTCCATTCCCCTAGGGCATTCTTCTTACCTTTCTGGGATACCTATAACTGGTATGTTTCAATGCTTCCTAAAGTCTCATAATTCTGTCAGTGAATGTTCTGCTTTCTCCCTCTTCTGTTCTGCTTCTTTAACTATCTGAGTTATCTCAAGAGCTTTGTCCTCTACCTCTGAGATTCTTTCTTCTGCATGGTCTAATCTGTTGTTGATAGTTTCTATTGCATCTTTAAGTTCCCTACTTTACTGCTTCAGTTCCCTCAGCTCTGCTATATCCTTTCTATATTCTTCATATCATTCATCTCTTATTTGATTCTGTTTTTGGATTTCCTTTTCATTATTTTCCACTTTATCAGCAGTTTCCTTCATTGTTTCCATCACTTCCTTCATTGTTTTCATCATCTGTACTCTAAATTCCCCTTCTGTCATTTCTAACATTTCTTTATAGGTAGAATCCTCTGCAGTAGCTACCTCATGGTTGCTTAAGGGGGTTGCTCTGGCCTGGTTTTTCGTGTTGCCAGGATTTTTCTGCTGATTCCTCCTCATGAATGTTTTTTAAATCTGTTTCTTTGCTCTAATTTTCCTTTCACTTCCTCTTGTTCTTTAAGTTAATATGTCTCTGATCTAGGGTTTTGATGAGTCCTTTTGATACAGGACCAGAAGGATGAGAAGATTGAAGAATAAGAAGTAAAAAGATTAAAAAAAAAAAAAGAAGAAGAAATAAGGAAAGGAAAAAAGAGTAGGAAGAGGGGATGTGTAAAAGGGAATATTGAAAAAAAGAAGAGAGGCACAGAAAGAGGGAGACAGGAGCAGTATAGGTGCTTGATCCAACCTTAAAAATCCCGATGTCTTGGGATGCTGGATTGGGTGGTTCCCTTGAGGTCAGCAGCTCTTTGCCAGCCAGTTCAGACACAGTACCCCACCTCCACCAAGTAGAAAAGAAAGACAAAAGAATGCTATAAATCAAACCCAAATAATCAAACAGAAAACTTTATGGGATAAAATTTGGGGAAAAATCAAATAATAGGAGTAGAAACACTTGCAAACATGAGGTTCTAATTGTTAAAGAAGGCAACAATGGAAAATTATATTTAAACTAGAAAAATGAAGAAAGAAAAGAAAGAAAAAAAGGAAGAATCTAGAGGGAAAATGTTGAAGTAAAAAAAAAAAAAGCAGTATATATTTCTTGCTGAATATTGTCTGGGCGACAGGTGATCTTCTGGGGTATGAGATGTTAATCACAATGCTGACACAGTTATATGAGATGAAGACCAGAGGCCTCTGCTGACTTCTCAAACACCACAGGGTAGAGAGTGTACATCTCTCCTCAGACCACTTAAAAGACAGTTTAAACTGTTAACCTTGGCTAAGCAGAAGCCTTCCCAGGAAAGCTTGTCACTGGGATCACTCCTGAAGTGGCTGTCCACTTAACCCAGTGTGCCAAAACCGGTCTCTCTCTATGCCCCTGAGGGCCAAGGCTGTAGGGCATCTCAGTCTCTGCCTTTAGACTGCTCAGTCACTAGATTTCTCTCCCAAGGTCTCCCGTCCCATCCTCGCTCTACGATCCTGAGGGTGGAGCTTGCTGGGGCAGTTCTTCTACAATGGCTCCGCACAGCCCACAGCCAAACACTATTAGCTCTGTCCGGCTCAGTACCAGGGCCCTAGATAATGCTTAAAGTCCTCTGCACTCTCACCCAAGTTCTCCCAAGGTAGTTCAACTGAACACCAGGTCCAAAAAAACCAAAACAGTTCACAAGCAAGGCCTTTCCAGTTCGCAATATCACTGCTGCTGTACTTATAGCTGCTGGTGGGATTAGACCAAATGAACATACACAACCACTTGCCAGTTCTCCCCTGCTTTTATCCTCCTCCTGGGACCCAGAAGTCTCTCAGTGACTCCCTGTGTCCCCACAGGGATGTTTCTGGGTAGATCCCACCAGCCAGAGATGTCTGGAGTCTTCTCTCCCCAGTCTCACTGTGCCCAGTTGCAAGGAAGCTGTTACTTGGCCACCATCTTGCTCCCCCCCGCTATTTTTACTAACAAAATTTAAAAGATGACATACTTAGAGGGCCTTGGAGAGCTTAGATTTCTCTAGGAACTAAAAATGCTATTTACACTGGCATTAAAGGATAATTTTTCACACTTTTGAAAGTGTTTGAAGAAAATTGGATGAAGGCCACAAATCTAAATATTTATAATGCCAAGAAATTTGTGTGCTAATATGATCGGTTTTCTACTTGAGAGAATAAGTCATTGGTATTATTATTGTGCCAGTAATACTATACCCCAAACTTTCTTATCCGTAGGAAAACTCTAAATTCTAAACAAAAGCAATATGGAAGCTGGGTACAGTAGCTCACATGGTAGCTCTCCCACTTTGGGAGGCTGAGGGGGGTGGATTGCCTGAGCCAGGAGTTTGAGACCAGCCTGAGCAAGAATGAGACCCTCAGACCCTGTCTTTAACTAAAAATAAAAATACTAGCTAGGCATTGTCCTAGCTACTAGGGAGGCTGAAGCAAAAGGATTGCTTGAGCCCAAGGATTTAAAGTTGCTGTAGTTATATTGATGCCACAGCACTCTACCCAAGGTGACAGAGTAAGACTTTGTCTTAAATAGAAAAAAAAAGCTAGGGCAGTGCCTGTGGCTCAAAGGATTAGGGCGCCGGCCCCATATGCCAGAGGTGGCGGGTTCAAACCCAGCCCCAGCCAAAAACTGCCAAAAAGAAAAAAAAGCTAATATATAAATTAATTTAGGCAAAGAGACTTTTAATTATACTTTGTACTTTGGCCCACCATTTGGATATTTGATACAAAGATACAGCATCCTCCAAATGCTTGTACCCAAATTGCTACAGAAGCAGTGAGAACAGATTAATGAAGAATCAGCTGCCCACAAGTCAAGACCAACTAAAGCAGACTGTCCCTCTCATGTGGCCATCTATACCCTTCAAGTGGCTACTCAAGTGTGGACCAAGAACCAACATCAGCTTCACCTGAAGCTTGTTCAAAGTGCAAGATTTTAACAAACTCTACCCACCTACCCAGGCTATGGAGCCAAAATCTGTATTTCATATGTATATTATAGTTGGAGAATTGATGGTCTACATAGCGTTTTCACACAGCTGCGCAAGAAGGCACAGAGTCACCCAGTGAAAGACTAAATTTCCCAGCCTCCCTTGCAGCTAGATGTGGTCAAGTGACTAAGTTAAGGAGCCTGCTTTCCATTTCTCTCTTCCCCTTTGCTGCTGGCTGGATTTGTGTATCACAGCAGGACCACAAACAGAAGCTCTATTTTTTTTTTATTTTTTGCAGTTTTTGGCCAGGGCTAGGTTTGAACCCACCACCTCCAGTATATGTGGCGGGCACCCTACTCCTTGAGCCACAGGTGCTGCCACAAACAGAAGCCCCATACCAAGGAGGGCAGACCAAAGAAAAGGCTTAGATGCCTGATAATTCTGCAACTTATCATAACAGCTTTACCTTGAAATCACTACAGTGTTATCTCTATTTTTACATGTTTTATGATATCACTTTTTGGTTGCTACCTGTATGTATGTTATTTCTCATAATTGACTGCAAGCTTTTTGTGAACAGAGACCAAAACAAATTTGTTTTCATACTCTACATTTCCAGCTCTGTCTTGCCTTTGATGACTACATCTAATTGGGAGTTAAGTGAATGAGCAAATGAATGAATAAATGATCATTACCATGAAGTACTCACTAAATTCCCACTGGTCAAAGATGAGAAATTATGTGCTTTAATAAGGATAATGATTACAGTAGATTAAAACTCACTGAATATGTTTAAATCCATGGGTTCACAATCATATACAAGGGCAGACAATTAAGTTCTCAAACTCATCCTAGAAAATGTGCTACATAACTCATTGTTGATTATCATATGGTCACCTTCAAAATACTCCCCTGGAAAAGCCAATGCCAGTGCCTAGTCCACACTGCACAGCAATTTTGGAATTTTTTCTAGAATGGCCACCAGAATTGTCATTGTGCAAAGTCTGACAATTAAGTTTTTGAATTCATCCTAGAAAAAATACTTTGAAGGGTGGACTAGGCACTGGCATGGGTGCACAGCTTCCCAAGGGGAATACTTTAAAGGAGACTGTAGTAACATTCAACAACGAGGTTCCCAAGAACTTGATTGTCCAACCACATAATACATATGTATATGTATTTGTACATGTTTATGTGTTTATGTTTAGCTCATTGGTCACTTCAGAGAATAAGGAAGAAATTCAGTCTTATTAAAAGTGGTAAATAAAGAAAAAGATCAAACACACATCCTTCATTTCCTCTATGAACTGTACTGCAGGGTAACCAAATAGTAGACAAAGAGAAGCATTTCCTTATAATATCGTTCTAGCTAATAAGTGATGCAATTAGAATATTACCGTTTTACTACCCTTCCCCCAGTGAATGAATGGACCCAAGCACAGAGCATTAACAAAAGGCCTCCAACTGCACAAAAACAGAGACAACAGACATTATGTGTCTCCTGTAGTTCTGCCAAAGGGATGGAGCCTGAGTCTGATGGACAAGGTGAATTGCATGTAATGTATGATTATCAAGAGTCCTGGCTGGAAGAAACTCTACTGAGTGTCAAATGGCTTGTGTTGTTCACTAGAAAACACACAATAAGAAGAAAGTAAGGAGGGGGCTGTAAAAAAGGTAATAAAGGGCAATACTGTGGTATAGCAGGCATGGACGTGATCGCTGCGGAAGTCAGATGGTGGTGATTTGGGGGAGGAAGTTGTTGTGACTGTGACTGGGTAGAGGAAAGGCTTCTAGCATAGCTGCAAAGTTCTGTAGGATTTTTTGAAGAGCAGCACATGCTAATCGACTTCTTCACGTGTAGGGATCATGTGTAGAGTTGTGATTGTCACCTGTCATCTCATGCCCTATAGAAAGGACACCAAATTGGCCACATCCCCTTGGCCATTCTCAACCCAGAATTAAGCAGAAATCTTAGGGCCTGGTAAAAGCTAATCCAGTCCCATTATTTTACAGAAAGATGAGTTTAGAACTCTTCTAAGTAGCGTGTCACCCTTATCCTGTGTTTTCCTGTCCCTCCCCACCCCCTTCCAGGACTGCCTCTTGTTCATCATGTAAGAGTCAAAATGTTAAACCCAGAATATTTTTCCTGCTTTTTTCTTCATTTAGTTAAAATGACCATTCTATCAGGATACTTATGCATGATCAAATAATTTGATTTTCTTAATATTGATGTACATTTACTAATTACCTGGTATATAGATATAAGACCCTAATCTTTGAAAAAACATTGAAATAAAGTGAATTCATGTATGCGATGAAGAATCTAAACAGAAAAATATAGAAAAAAAATTCAGTAAAAATTAAGACCTGTCTCTAGTTTCTCCATTCTGTATTGCTAGGTCCACATTCTTCCCAAAAACAACTCGTGCGGATACAGCATATGTACACATAGTTCCTAGGGTTGTTTTCACATGAATTGAGCACAGTATACAGACTGCTCTTTACCTTATTTTTCTTTCCTTTTTTTTGAGACAGAATCTCTCTATGTCTCCAAGGCTAGAGTGCAATGGTGTCATCACAGATCACTGTAATCTCCAACTCCCGGACTCAAGCGATCCTCCTGCCTCAGCCTCCCTCGTGGCTGGGACTACAGGCACACACCACCACACCCAGCTAGTTTTCCTATTTTTAGAGAGACAGGATCTTATTCTTATTTGGATTGGTCTCAAGCTCCTGACCTCAAGAGATCCTTCTGCCTGGGGCTCCCAAAGTGCTAGGATTATACGTGTGAGCCACTATATAGCCAGCCTTGTATTTTTTACTTAATGTATTTTGGGAAATTTTCTATTTTAGTGAAAACAGCTTGACCTCATTCTTTTTAACAGTTGAACAACATTCCATTTATATACCTGTTCCATAATTTAGTTATTTGCTGATAGCCATTTAGGTTCTTGTAATCTTGTGCTACCATAAGCATGCTGAAGCGAACATTCTAACACAGATATCTTTGTTCACCTTTGCAAGTATAACCAAAGGGTAGGTTCTTAGCGATGGAATTATTAGGGCAGAGAACAAAATTCCCTCCACATTTTCATGTTGGTTTAGATTATAAGTAACAATGTAGTGTTTAGTGCTTACTTCCTCGTAGCATTCATAACACCAGTTACCATGTTTACGTTTTTGATAGTTTAGTAAGTGAAAAATTGTATGTCACTGATGGCTGGATTTATACTTCTTTATTTTTTTTGCAGTTTTTGGCCAGCGGCTGGGTTTGAACCCACCACCTCCAGCATATGGGGCTGGCACCCTACTCCTTTGAGCCACAGGCACCGCCCTGGATTTATACTTCTTCAATTGTGAGTGACGTTGCTCATCTCTTCACATGCTTATTGGTCAATTGTATTTTTTCCCCTGTGCATTAAATATTCAAATCATTTATACAATTATTTTCTCTTAGGTTTTCATTTCTTCCTGAAGGGACCAGAACCCCAGAATGCTAACTCAGTCCCTTCAAGAGTACTGTCTTTTCTTGTTAACAAAAGGATTAGCCTCGTAGGGCACAGCTTGAGCTCCCATGTGTTGCGCTGGTCACTCTTAAATGCTAACTATGATACACTGTGGTCAGACAACATGAGAGAGAACTAGATATCATACTTTCTTGCCCATTTCTATTATAAGTTCTGATACCTGATAGTCATGCTAAAATCTAACTTAATTCACAATAAAATTATTTTATCACTTTGCAAATTATTAGCATTTACAGGTTCAGCAAAGGTGATCAAATGCTAATTTCCTACTACCTTGCACATTCATTTAAAACTTACCATAAGCATCCCTCCCCACCGTGAGACTCAATTTCCATATCTGTAAATTAACAGGTTTGGACAGATAGTCTCTGAATCTACAGTTCCTTTTATACTAGCAAACGAAACCACGTCTGCAAACTAGGAGATCAAAAAGAATTATTTTCATACTCAACTAATTCTATACCTTTTTGGCTTAAAAGGTCAAGGCTAAATAATCTTTAACATGAAGAAGATCTGATGAAAAGTGACCAAAGATTCTTGTTATTAGTCTTACGGCAGTGGGACATTTGAAGGCACTTGTAGACCCTCTCTCCCTGGACTTCACAGTTTTCTGTCTTTTCCGTGACTATGCCCAGGACCTCCTCAAACTCCACAGACTAATTCCTTTGTTTGCTGAATCCTAAGTAAGGTTTTAATTTCTGTGCATATGTAATTGTTGCAAATACCAAGAAAGTTTTAGTAACTCAAGCAAATCTCTACATAATATGTTCCTAAACTGATCACCATTGTCCATAAACATATTATTGGTAATAGTGTTCGTATTGATATTTTGAGACTGCTGTGTATGTTTTGCAAGATAAAGCAAAAAAGCAATTATGTTGATATGGGGAACTAGAATTTTTCAGCATGGAGGAATATATATATCTCTATATGTTTCATTTGGTTAAGTAAAATCTCTAAAATTCTAAAAACTGCAATGAATTAAAACCCACCAACCACATAAATCTGTGAGTTTGTATGGTGTTTAAGAAAGAAACTCATTCATTACCTTTGGGCTATGCAAGGAAACCAACTCTGTTTTGAAAATGGCTAAATAAAAAGAATGAAGCTTTTCTGTGTGAACTGTTTTCAGGGTCTAATAGTAGATGAGGGTAAGTTATCTTCATAGACAACAAGTGAAGATAGAATGCTAAAATTAGAATATCACTATTTTCAACCCCTAATTAAATAATGGATCCAGGCTCGGTGCCTGTGGCTCAAGCGGCTAAGGCGCCAGCCACATACACCTAAGGTGGTGGGTTTGAATCCTCAGCCTGGGCCCGCCAAACAACAATGATGGCTGCAACCAAAAAATAGCCAGGCATTGTGGCGGGCGCCTGTAGTCCCAGCTACTTGGGAGGCTGAGGCAGGAGACTCACTTGAGCCCAGGAGTTGGAGGTTGCTGTGAGCTGTGATGCCATGGCACTCTACCCAGGGGGATAGCTTGAGGCTCCATCTCAAAAAA
>CAUYTI010090296.1:0-43706 GCA_963575145.1 Galago senegalensis
TTCTGGGTACAGTGTGGGTTTTTCACATGCATTCTGAAATACTTCCATCAAACTGGAGAACACAGCCTTCATCTCCTTTTCTCTTATTGATTTAGAACGTTCACATTCTACTCTTAGAAAGATTCACCTGTACCCAGATAATACAAACCTCAGAAGTGATCCCACCAAACCCCCTCCCTCCTCCCATTCCCCCCTCCCTTCTCCCTCCCCCCTCCGCATGTCCTTAGGCTATATGCATGTGAAAACCCCATACTGTACCCCAGAAGTGCATTAATGTACATAGTTAACATTCAATTAAAAAAAAAAAAAAAGAGAAAAAAAAAAAAACCTAGTCCCTTCCAGAAGTAGAGGTTCCAGGTGCAGGTGAAAACATGTTCAAAACTACTAGGTAATTTCAGGATTTCTCCCGTGTTTGTATGAAATTACCCTCTCAGTAGGAAGTAGTGTGTTCATCTGAAATAATGCTTTATATTAATGTACCTCATGTCCCACAAACAATACTTCGAGCACAAAAAACAAGTCACAGGTAAATTCATGTAATATAAAGTTCCAAAATATATAAACTTAAGTTACATATTGTTAAAGAATAGACATGCATATAGTAAGAGGAAAAGAAAAAGTTAGCAAAAGGTAAGGGAACATAAACACAATACTCTGTACAAGATGATCCGTGTAGTGGGGGAAGGTAATATACAATTAGGAAGGGGAACACCAAGGCTTTTGTAGGTATTATTTATTTTATATTCACAGTACTTTTTTTTACACATTTCTTTCAAAATCATTAGGTATACAAAATATTTTGTTATATATGTGAAACATATTAAAAACCTCAGTCCTTCCAAATTGTTTGTATTCTGAGCCCTGCAACTCTGTTCCCCACAAGTCGATTTTTTTCTGTATTTTCGTGCCTGTAAAAGTGGCAAATATATTTTGCACATCTTTGCTGTCATTGTATCTTTTGATATTTAATTTATTTGAAAATAAAAATGGAGGTGGATCAAGGTAAACAAGTGCCCATCAGCCAAGGATTTTTTCTGTGGTGTTTATTCTTGCCTTATCTGCTAGTCATGTGTATTTTTTGATTGTTTATAAGAAAAAATACTGCAGCCCAGAGTCTATTTTCGTGGGACTTAATTGCTGTGGTAATCTGCTAGTTGTGTTACAATCACATTCAATAATTAATCAAATAACCACTAATATGGTTTTGTTATGCATGTCTAACCTTCAGTTTTCTTCATGAATCCAATATTAATGTTTCATTTGTAATAAAACTCACATGCTTTTATGTAATTTGATGAACTAAAGCTGACATAAAGAATTTCAAGTTAGTGAGGGCACAGCTACAACAGGGACCTTACCTAACAAATGCAAACATTGTAACCTATTAATCCGAAATTAAAAAAAAAAAAAGAAAGAAAAGAAAAAAGAATTTGAAGCTTTAGCATCGGCAATAGAGAGGGCAGATGGTGCACTACAGGGTTACCAAGGAATACTTAGCAGGACGATCAATGCTCTGGTGGGTGAAGGAGGAGAGAGAGGAGAACCACTGAGCAGATGCTGCTGTGGACAGGCTCTTGCTGTGTTCCTCTGACCTACATTTCCAGTGAAACCCTGTTTTGTTTCTGCTTGAAAATCTGGATCAAACTAAAATGAAAGTGCCTGTTTTTAATCACAAAGTCTAGGAAAGATGATGTTATGAATGTAGCATAATGCAGTTGGTTAAGAGTAATATACACAAACCTGAAAGCAGTCACATGTTTACAGATGAACAAAAGTGTTTTAGGATTGGTGCCTGTAGCTCAGTGGCTAGGCACCAGTCACATACACTGGAGCTGGTGGGTTGGAACCCAGCCGGGCCTGCCAAACAACAATGACAACTACAACCAAAAAATCGCCAGGCATTGTGGTGGGCGCCTGCAGTCCCAGCTACTTGGGAGGCTGAGGCAGGAGAATTGCTTGGGCCCAGGAGTTTAAGGTTGCTGTTAGCTGTGATGCCACAGCACTCTACTGAGGGCGACATAATGAGACTCTGCCTCAGGAAAAAAAAAAAAGTGTCTTAGAATCTAATAACTCATTTAAATGGAGGGAGCTCTTTTCTTGAGAAAAATGAAAACTTGAGGAAATTAGCTGTTGACTTTATTTTAGTTTAGATTTACTAATAAAAATAACACGTATTTACTATTTCAAATCCTGCAGTTTTAAATACATTATTTTCTGTTGCTTTTTAAAAAGTATAAGTGTGCAATAAATATAGAGGCTTGGCTGTGATAGAATAGAAAAGACTCAATTTGTGTTCATGTTATAGATAGGGTGGCCAACACAAACTTTGTGGCCACCCTGTAGACATGTGAAAATAAACAGATTGGCCGCACCTGTGGCTCAAAGGAGTAGGGCACCAGCCCCTTATGCTGGAGGTGGCAGGTTTAAAACCAGCCCCTACCCAAAACTGAAAAATAAATAAATAAATAAATAAATAAACAGATCTATTTGTTTCATTCTCTTTGATTAGATGTGCTTCTGGGAAGAGTGAAGAAAGTTGAGAGCTTAAAAAGAATAAGTATTTGCTGTGAAAAATTTACTTCCCTTAAGTTGAAAATACATGAATATTTTGTTATCCGTGGTCTAAGTGAGAGATCAGCAAACTTTTTCTGTAAAGGCCAGTTAGTAAATATTTTGGATTTTTCTTGGCCATATATTTTCAGTATTTCAACAATTCATATAAGTTATTTTTGTAATTTTGCATTAATATTTTTTATTTTATCAGAATGAAAATTAATCGGCTTGCATGTATTTCTCTTAAACCATGTCTTCAAACCTGTAATTTATGAAGCTAAAGCAAATGAGACTAAATTCTTTCTTTTATTTATTTATTTAATTTTTATTAGATCGTAAGGCAGTAGGCTAGATTTGAGATTTGTGCTGGGCCTGTCATCCTATGCTATTTCAGAGAGAGGTGATTAAAGCATCATGGTGAGGCATTGTGCCCTTAAGAGGAGAGCATTAGTTTTGAGGTTCGGAATAGTCTAATTTCATTCCAATACTAGCTGAAAGACCCTCGCAAGTTAATTGAACTTTGTGCCTCTATATTTTTGTTAGTAGGATAGAGATAATAATATTGACATATCACTTAAGTTTGCTCAGAACCTTAAATGTGCTAATACACTTAAAATGAATGAGAACAGTGTTGGACACATAGTAAATGTATTAGATTTATTTATTTATTTATTTATTGGCAGTTTTTGGCCAGGGCTGGGTTTGAATCTGCCACCTCCAGTATATGGGGCCAACGCCCTACTCCTTTGAGCCACAGGTACTGCCCAGTGTATTAGTTTTATGAGTTCTTTATCATTATCATAAAGTCTGAAGGCTAGTGAACTAGCAGCATGGACTTGCCATTTGGACAAACCTGAATTGTATAGTTTTATAGTAAATTTTGAGTAGGATATCAGTAAATTAACAGTATGTACTAATATAATATTTGCATTTGCCTTGGTTTTAAAATCTTTTCAAAGTTTTGTTTTGTTTTTGATAAATATTTATGAATATTTGCTTAGAGATATTTTTATAATGCTTTTCTTGCAAGGATTTTAATGTTATAGAAATAATATTTGTAGCTTATATTTGCATTCAATATAATTTTCATTCATCTACATTTTTCTTTAAGTAATTCTGCTACCCCACAATTTATACTTACTAATTTTCAGGGTGGAACTTTCTCTAGATGTGGAGAGATTTACCACTTACGACTTAAACATTTTAATCATATATTCACAAATGAAATTTAATTATAATTTGTCAATTTTAAATTGTGATATTTATTTCTTAGGGTTTTGTGAAAAGCTCATGAACAGCATATTGTCATTTTTCTTCTAACTCTTGAACCATGTTTTTAACCCATGGCTGTAAAAATATTCTTTGATAGAGTGTGACTTAATTTAGTATCTACTAAAATTCTGTGTCCCAGTATGTTCTTACTGCTTTTGAAACCTAAGACATTATTATCCCCAGACTGATTTTCTAGTATTAGAAGGCTTCCTCATTTAGTGTACATATAGTGGAAAAAACTATAATTTGTTTAACTACCTTACAAATATTCTTGCTAGGGCTATGTTGGGTTTGGATACCACTGGGGAGATAATTGCAAACTATAAATATTCTTGAATTGTTTCTGTGGACATATCTTTTATTGAGTTGGCATCCTATACTATTCCTCTTACTGGAAAATTATTTAATATCCCTCAAAGTTAACATTTTTCCCCTCAAGAAACCTTCAGAAGAAGAGACTTTTTTGGTAATGAATAGTAGTAAAATAGTAGTAAATATGCCATTTATACAAATAATTCTGTAGACCACAGGTCAAAAAACTTCATCTCCATGCATAGAGCAAATATAGAATTTTTTTTCTTGAACAATAATTGTAATTTATATTAACAAGTGGGGATGTGAGAATGTTTTCATATTAGAGAATGAAGGAGATATCAGGATCCTGGGTGTCCTTGGGCACAGTGCTTATGTTCTTTAGAATTGTTGAATATGGGTATTTGCATACGTTGGGTTGGGAGGCCGAGTTGGAGAGGTTCTTCAGTACAGTTCTGATAAACAAATACCTTTAGTGTATAGTTGACATCTATTTGCTTCCTCCCTGACAGATTAGATTTGGCCCATAGAGACATCCACACGGCCTTGCAGAAAATAACAAGATACTCACGTCAGGACACATGTCTGCTTCTGAGCCGTTTCTTGGTATTCTTTTCTGCATTTACCCGTTTTTCTTCACTACATCCCCTGAATATTTCTGGCTGCTCTTAGGTGCTGCCTTTCACCTTTATTTCCTGTGTGCTGACTTAATTTCTTCCTCTTAGCAGTAAAGCAATGAATAAATTACTTTAATGACCTACCTCTCCCTATCCCTTGTATTATTTCTATGACATTTTATATCATTTTACTACCCCAACGCAGTAAAATTCTTGGCTTGTTTGACAAGACAGAGCAAAAGTGTCCTGGATTCCACCTAGATCTCATAAAGTATCTCCTTCCACAGGACTTGAAAGTTCTCAGCACTACCTACTCCACAACTCCCCATCCCACCTCCATCGTAGGCATCCTCTTTCGTTTTAAATCGCAGCCCAGGAGAAATGATGTGTCCCGTGGGTACTTTGGGTATCTATGTTCCCCCAGCTCATTACTCTTCCCTGCCCCAACTGAATTCCTGTCCATGGCATAATAAGGAAACACTACTTAGGTTTACTTGGAAGAACTTTCCTTATCTTATTGTAATGATAACTAATTTCCTTAACACCACCATTCCTGTAATGCTCCTGGTAGTTTAACTGGCATTTTCCTAATTACAAACTTCTATCAGGCTTTTATGATGTGCAAAGTGAGCCAAGTTTAGCACCTGCTCTAAGCACCAGGGCATTTTTTCCTTTACAATTTTTGAGAGTGAGATATGGGCAGGGTAAATCATGTTTGGGGAATATTTTTATGTGTCCGTGGTAGACACATAAGGTTAGCATAATCATTTTTAACAGGGCTTTCTCGATGTCAAACAATTATTGGCCAATTTAGAAATTATAGTTTCAGACTTCTTAGGAGTGCCCTCCATATTCTGCCTTGAAAATTAATGCATAAAACTAGGAACACAAACTGTCGTAGCTTTTTTTTCAAGAAAATATCCTATGCATTTGTAAGGTAAGGTAAGTGATAGGAATGAAATGAAGTCAGTAGTAACAAAAAACTCTTTTTGAAGTATGGGATCCATTTTTAACAGTTTTAAAATTAGCATTGATAGTGTCCTATTTATACAAAACATTTCTTTTAAAGTACCATTGTAGAATGAGACAGAGAGGGGGAAAGTACATTTTAAAAGTAGTTTATTTTACAATTGGTTAGGACAAGTTAAACTGAAATTAAATCTTTTGTCCTAAGAGTTCGGGAAATGAAAAATGTTCAAGCTAGTAAAAAATACAGAGGAAAAAGAAAACTAATCAATCAGCTAACGATAACCATTGATATCTGACTCATTATAGATGTTATTTTTGTAAAAAATAAAAAAAGTGTTTATGCCTCTGTTTAGAATATAAAGGAGGAGAAATTAGCAGATTAAAACATGTTTAAAATGTGACAGTTAATGCAATATTTTAATTGTGACTTATTTCTTAAGGAGATTTTTTTCCCCCATTCAGTAGGTGCTTGAGCTTTATGTTTATTTATTAGGTCTGATGTTAAAGTACAATGTGAATTTATATTACTGTCATTGCACAGATTCAATTTAGATATAAACTCTTACAGTTCAATCCATCAGTGAAACTGCATTGAATAACAGCCTCTTGGCTATAAGAAAAAGAAAATAATGAATGAAAAGAAAGGAAAAAGAAATGAGGGGAAGGAGGGAGGACAGGAGGAAGAGAGAAAGGACTCAAGAAATAAATGTGCAAGCTTCTTGTATTCAGAAAATAAAATCAAAAGCTTGAAATTTCTAGGGAGTTAGGGTGTAGTAGAAAAGACAGATCCAAGAAAAACAGCTATTAAGAAATGAATTGTTTTTCTCTAATTTAATATGTTAAAACTCTGCCCCCAATATAACTACTTTTGTGCATTTGGAGATAGGATTTTTAAAGAGGTAATTAAAGTTGGGAGAGGTCGCCAGGGTGGGGCACTGGTCCAATGTGATTGGTGTCCCTTTCGGAAGAGAGAGAAAAAGACAGAAAAAGTCAAGTGAGGACTTGGCGAGAAGGCCCCATCTTCAAGCCTTAGCAGAAGGGCCTCAGAAGAATCTAAACCTACTGACTCTTAGGCTTTAGAACTTGGGAAAAGAGATTGTTGTATAAGCCACCCAGTGTGTGGCATTTTGTTATAGCAGCCCTGGAAAGGTAATGTTTCAGCCATTAGCTCACATAGAGTAGAAAGAACCAAGCCACCGCAGATTTTGCACAGGGAACGTGAGGACCTTGTCTACTGTGTTAGTACAGAGAGGACAACCACGATGGAGACACAATCCGTGGTATCGATCCCAGAGCTAACGCTTGCTGCCTGTTTTTGCACACTGATCTCTGTGCATGGTACAAATGCTTGACAGCTTTGCACTGATAAAGGTTGCACTATTAGAAGGGCCAAGAGGTTAAGTGTTTTATGCTATTTTTTGTGTGTGTGTTCAGAAGCATGTTGTGAAAACAGCAATCCTGTTCATAAATTAATCTGCTGCCAATATGAAGTATGTATTGGAGCAAAGTTGTTGAGAAGAAGGAAGATCACCTTAGACCGATTCAGGTTTGAAGTAGTGAAAGTATGGAGTGGGGGCAGTGGTGAGGTGGATCTAAGAAAAGAGGGAAGATGGTATTGGAATTGAAAATGAAGAGATTAATGACTGTTCTGGGCAGAATGTATCCCCCTCCAAATTCACATGTTGAACAATTAACTCTTTGTGGCTGTATTTGGAGATAGGGCTGGTGAGGAGGGAAAAAAGGTTAAATAATATCAATAAAGAAAGGACCCCAATTTGATAGGGTAGGTGCTCCTATTTCAAGAGGAAGAGACACTGGACTCTGACCCTCTACCACGTGAGGACATAGTGAAAAGGTAGCCGTCCGTGAGCCAGGAAAAGAGCCCTCATCAAGAGCTGGGTCTGCTAAACTCTTGATCCTGGACTTCCCAGCTTCCAGAACTGAGAGAAGTAAATATCTGGTGTTGAAGCTGCCTAGTGCAAGGTGTTTTGTAGTAGCAGCCCACACAGACTTGCACGAAGTTGGTTAGGTACCCAGGAGCTAGGATTTTAATCCAGGCACTCTGAGCCTCGACACTCACGTTTGTGATCACTACATTATGCTGCCTGTCCAACAAAAGTGTAAATTTGGTGAGAAGTTAAAAAGGGAATAATTGTTTTAAACAAAAAGGGATTTATTGCCATATTTTTCTGTGGAAGTAAGGCTAATACAAAAAAGAATTTGTTGGATTAGATTGGAAATTAGGTCCTTGGTTTAAAAAAAAAAAAGAAGAAGAATGTATTAAGGTAGTGAAGGGATGGTTAGATGCCAGACTTACAAAGACTTTGGATAAAACTTATGGTTAGAAAAAGAAATGTGATGAATAGAAACAAATCAGTCTAAAAATCAAAACAAAACAAAAAGTCCCTGGTTGTGGAAGAAAGAGAAGGGAAGACAGTTAGTTGGTAAGTGGCAAAGAGCCGCCGTCTGGTCCATCTCTTCCCTGCTGTCTAACTGTTACTCGCCTCACACGGAGCACGTTCCTAATCGTAATTCTTAGTAACTCTTTCCCAATATACCTACATGGTATTTCCACCTCCATTTTCCTAAATGCCAAGAAAAAACTTGGCCCAGCTATGGCACAGCTTAGCCAACTTGTCATTAAGTCCTGTTTTTTTCTCTAAAACTTTTTTCTACTTCATCATTTGCTCTCTGTTTCTACAACAGATGTTCTAGTACAAATTTCTATTTCTTCAAAGTATGCAATGATCTCATAACCAAAGCAATATTGTAAACATCCAGGAGCATAAGCTGTGAAGTCACAGACTTTGGAGGAATCCTACCCCTGACATACGCATACTCAGTGCCTTTGGGGAAGTTACTTCAACATCTTCAAATCTGTTTTCCTCTTTTGCAGAGTGAGGATCAAATAATAATGATAGGTGGGAAAGCCAACCGCGGAAAGAGGGAGGGAAACTGTCTCCTTTCTCTTTTCCAAAGTTCACTAATCCACGCATATCCATTTCATCATGTTACTGTCTTTAAAAAATTCCATCATCTCCTTGTTTCTTGGAGAACAAAGGCCTCATCCTTTATCCAGAGCTCCTATAATCTGCATATCCAGATCCACATCCCAGCTAATGTCTGCACTGCTGTGGTCAGGGTCCCCTTTTCATTATTCTCCAGATAGATGATGCTGACTCCTTACCGCAAACTCTGGCACATTTTATTCCTTCAGGCTTAGCACGTCCTTCTACCCCAGGTTTGTCTGTGTAGAGTCCTGACCTCCCATTTCACTTCTTTACTAACTCCCCTACCCATATTCTAAGGCTATAATTAGGTATGATATTCCTATGAAAGCTATGAATTAGTTTCAAAATAGGGCAGTGTACATTGGATACTTTTTCTTCCATTCTTGAGATACTTTGCTAGGAAGAACATTTTCTAATTCCATCCATATAAACATGAAGGAGGTAAAGTCTCCATCTTTCCTTAGGGCTGCATAGAATTCCATGGTGTCATAGTTATGCTATAAGAAATAAAAATAAAAAAATAAAAACCTCAAGGAGAGATTTTGGTTGAAAACAAGCAAGCTCTCCAAGAACACAGCCGTAACACCTACTGCCAGCTCAGAGCTGGCAGCTGAACAGATCACTGGCTCAGAGTAAAGAATTCTCAAATTGAGAATAAGTCATGCTTTGAGTAAAGATTTCCAAAGGATGGTAGAGAATTGGGCAGCACCTGTGGCTCAGTGGCCCCATATACCAAGGGTGGTGGGTTCAAACCCGGCCCCAGCCAAACTGCAACAAAAAATAGCCAGGCATTGTGGTGGGCACCTGTGGTCCCAGATACTCAGAAGGCTGAGGCAAGAGAATAGCTTAAACCCAGGAGTTGGAGGTTGCTGTCAGCTGTGATGCCACAGCATTCTATCAAGGGCGATAAAGTGAGACTCTGTCTCTACAAAAAAAAAAAAAAAAAGGATAGTAGAGAATTATCTCAGTAAGCCTGTTACCCCCTCCCAAAAAAGGATAATAGAAGAGATTTTGTTTCTTTTTCTTCCCTTTTTAAAACTTTAAGGAGTTAACAGAAAGAAACAAAACAAAAGTGGTACTGAAAAGTGGACAAAGTTAAAAAAAAAAAAAAAACTAGTCTGAAAAGAGAGTGCTAAAGTTCTTTAGCTCTCAACTATCTACCCTCAACATGGAAACTGAAAATATGCACCATGGCTTGTATTACCCCACCGGAGAAGCACAGAATGATTACTGACCGTGGGTGTTTGCCAGCCCGTTTCCACAACACACAAAACCAAAAGCTTAAGGTCTACAAGAGCTTGAGTCTGATAAACCATTCATCCAAACTCCCTCTACACATAACTCTGAGTTACCTACACTAAATTATACTCAAGTTTTGGCAGGCAAACCTCTTGGAAGTAAAATCGTTTCTAAAAGCACTGATTTTTCCATTAATCTGAAAGCATGAATGGAATTTTTTTAAATGTCAGTCGAATGTCTATGGTGGAAATTTAAGAGCAACCCACACTTTTTGATGTATATGTAAAACGGGCTCCATGAATCCATGCACAGCCCTAGAAATTCAAAGGTAGTGAATCCCAAAAAACTAAAGACCCAGAGGAATGAAAATAACAAATTATCTGCTCGATGTTTCACAATTTCTAAATGAGACTGAGACACAATTTCTAAATGCCACTTAGTTAACAGGCAACAGCTATGAAATCAGTTGTGATGCCAAGAATGTTTGCCAAGGAGATGAATTCTGAATTCTGGTCAATTTCTAAAAGATAAGCAAAAACTCTGCAAGCTCCTTCCTATCCCAACATGTTTTTATTCATAGATAATGAAAAATGGCTGAGGAAAAAGAGGACAGACTTACTGCTGTTTGCTGAAGATCAAGAGTGGTTAGTAGTTTGTGGAAAACGTTATGGAAGAGCCTTACATAAAGAATGGATCACCACATTCCTGCTGCCTCGAGATAGGACAGCAATACGCTGCCCACATTTCCTTGGAAAAGAGGAAAACAGCCAGTGACAGCCTCCTGTAATGGCAGTGTTTACAGATGCCAGAGAGGTCTCCGGGCTTTCCGGTTGGCCAACGGCTGGCGTGCCACAGTACGGTGTATGTAGCCGTGGACCAGTGGGGACTGACGCAGTCCCAGATACGCTGTGTTTGCTCTAAGACGTGCTCCACAGTATTCAGAAGTTAAAAAAGATATAACTTAATGGTATGAATACGTGCTTTCTGGAATGACTAAATTTAGAGTTATCCAAACACAGTAGAACCTCTATAGTTGACTGCCCAAGAGACTGTAAAAGATGATCAACCTACAGAGGTGGTCAACATAAGGAACTAGGCCTATGCGCTGATTAGTACATGTGGTGCATGTCCAGCCTATGAACGTAGTTCAACCTAAGGATGTGGCCAGTGTAGGGAGGTGGTCAACTCTGGAGGTTCTACTGCAAATTATGGAAATTATGTAACATGTACTCCATTACCCCAAGTAAAACGACAGAGGTTTTTGTGTTTCTTTCTCTTTTTTTTCTTTTCTTAGAAAACTGGGCCCATCATGATAAAATGCACCAATCATCCCTCTATACATTATAACATTGATTAGTTATAATCATACTCCAGAGACGCATTAGCAAGATGGTTGTTTCCAAGTACCCGTCCAGACTGGTACAAGACCATGATAAAAATGTTACTGATATATTACAAAATAAGAAAAGGAGAAGGGAATGGTTTGTTTAAAAACCTAAATATATTCTATTTAAGAATTTGTTATTTAGGTGATGCCTCTGGCTCAGTGGGCAGGGCGCCGGCCCCATATACCAAGGGTAGCAGTTTCAAACCTGGCCCTGGCCGAACGGCAACAAAAAAATAGCCAGGCCTTGTGGTGGGTGCCTGTAGTCCCAGCTACTCGGGAGGCTGAGGCAAGGGAATGCCTAAGCCCAGGAGATGGAGGTTGCTGTGAGCTGTGTGATGCCACGGCACTCTACCGAGGGTGATAAAGTGAAACTCTGTCTCTACAAAAAACTTAAAAAATAAAAATTTGTTATTTATTCTGATAGCATGTCTTTCCTACTCTGTTGGTATTTAAAAGATAAAAATCTCTCTAAAAATAGGCTGAGGACACTAGGGTGAGGGGACTCTGTTGTTGTTTGGTTGCCTCGGGTTACACACAGCCAGGAAGCAGCAAATCTGAAATCCAAACTGTGGCAAAAACACTCCAGAGCCCAGATTCTTAGTTAATATGCCCCGCTGCCTTCTGGACCTCAGTTATCTCATCTGAAAAATGGAAAGTACTGACAGGTCTCTCCCCAGGACCTTTATGAAAATTAAATGAGTTAATATTTATAAAGTTCTTAAATAATGCATGATAGATAGCAGGTTCTGAGTGATGATGTAAAAACAGCAAATAAATTGGCATTTTATCTATTTTTGTTCATTTTTTAATTTTTTAATTAAATCATAGCTGTGTACATTAATGCAGTCATGGAATACAGTGTGCTGGTTTTATATACAATTTGAAGTATTTTCATCAAACTGGTTATCATAGCCTTCATGGCATCCCCTTAGTTATTGTGTTAAGACATTTATATTCTACATTTAGAAAGATTCCCAAGTACCCTTGTAAGATGAACCAAGGTGTGGTCCAACCAAACACCCTCTCTCCACTCATCCTCTCCATTTTTTAATTTTTTATTAATTTTAATTAAAATCATAACTGTATACATTTACGGAGTACAATGTGACAGTTTGATATACAATGTGGAATGCTTAAAGCAAACTGATTAACATAGCCCTCACCTCACTTACTTATTTTTGTAGTAAGACATTTAAAATTTGCTCTTAGTATTTTGAAATGCACCCTTGCACTGTGCACCGTAGGTGAGATCCCACCAAATGGTCTCCCTCCTCCCACCAATCACCCTTCCCTTGCCAGACTATATTTGTGTTTTATCATTCATATGAGTGTGTGTTTACATATTGGTTTCATAATAGTATTGCATACATTGGATACTTTTCCTTCCATTCTTGAGATACTTTACTAAGAAGAATGTGTTCCAACTCCATCCAGGTAAATATAAAGGATAAGACTATTCAGCCATTAAAAGAAAAAAAAAAGATAGCATTTTATCTAAAGGCACCCAGCCAGTGTCAGAACTAGGACCCGAACCCACACAGTGTGGCTGGTGCCTGCACCCTCTGCACACACTGCTGCCTTACAGTCACATTGATTCACACCCTTAAACACTAAATGAGTGTGAGAGGCCACCCCTAAGTCAACTTGGTGGCATAACCAGTGTCAAAACTATCTTGGATGATGGTAGACAACCATAGAAACGGGTAGTTGTCTTGTCAGCAACTAAGAGACTAAAAATTTCATCCGGGTGGGAGGCAAAGTATGGAACCAGGTGGGTTGTGTTCCCAGGGGTCCTGACATTTGTGCAGCTGTTCTGTGAGGCTAAGAGTCTCAAAATAAAACTGAGCACAATTGCCAGCATGGTTCGTTCTTCAGCCCCTATAAGAAAGAAAATGTTAATATAGGAATGTTTGCGGATTGGTGTTTTTAAATACTAGATTTAGCATTAATCATTGGTTTACTTCTAAATACTCAAAGTCCCTACCCTGGTTTCTCCTGAGATCATGTAAATCTTTTGCCTTTTACTAAATACTCAGAGTCTTAAGAGGGAGATGGTTGTTTCTCAAAAGCAGGCACACACACACACAAAGCGTTTGCAACCATGACTGAGTCTCTATTTATAATAAGAGTAGGAAGCATGTTCCTGGAGATGTGAAAGGAAGAAAAGAGATATTTTGAGGGTTTTTTTTTTTTTCCATCATCTCCTACTTAGGAAGCAAAAGGAAAGAAAAAAAAATGATGGAATCTTTACAGGTTCCTGGTCCCACGTCTGCCTCTGTTTTGTCTATGACTCGCATTTCATCAGCTCAATGTAAACACCACTGCTTTGGCCCCTGCCAGGTTAGAAAAACTATTTAGCCTTCAAGGAAATCACTAGCACTTTGAACTTATATCTTGATGAGTGAAAATTTGATGGAAGAATGAACCAGAAGGGCCAACCAAATGTTTTGGGACCCATTACATTTTGTTATTTGTACAGTTGATCAGACCAGAGAACGAGCCTGCCAATTATGCACAGCCCTTGCAAAGATCCCACATCAGGAAAGTTGGCTAGTTAGCATCCTCTCCTGCAGCCTCAGACTCAAAATACAGCTCAAGTCTTTCATCGCTTGTCATCGTTTTGTAAATAACTCTAACCATATGAAAGGGTTTTCTTCCTTTCGCTGGTAACCATGTTTACTGAATATATACTGTACAACATAAGCGAGGGCTTTGTGTTTGGGACTTCTTTTTTAATTAGTTTTTCTGACCAAGGACCCTTTGTTATTGAAACAGATGTTGTGGGGACCAATAATAGCTCTCAGCTGCCAAGGGCAAAATATGAAACTGTGCCCAGACCATGCAGAACAAATGACTGGAACGAGGGATCCAAGCAATAGAGCAAGTTGACATCTCATACATTTAGCAACTTCCGCAAGAGCGCATTGTGTACACGGCCTGCGCGGCCCTTCCCTACTCCCTTCTCCCTGTTGAGTAACCGGCCTGAAGGACAGATATAAGTAAGCGTCAAGCCTATTTGTTCCCTAAGCAAGAACACTCATGGGTACACCCGGGAATGACAGCCGAGCAAACTCACAAATTGAAACTGAAAGACTTTCACACTTTCATCCAGTCTGTAAAATAAAAGATAGCTCCATGTAAACTAGTTCTGCGATTTGGAATGATGACCAGATTATTTTTAATCAGCAAACATAAATACATACAGTGGTATTTTCCAGGTTTTAAGATGCAAATGTTCCCACCCTGGTCAATTTCCAGCCCCCAATATGATATCTCTGGGTACAGCACTGGGGAGGGCGGTGCCATAGCCCACGGATCACAGAGCCTTTCCACAGGAGACAGAAAAAAAGTCGAGAGTAACTGAGAGGCATACTAAAATAATTAGTAAGCAAAGAGTTTATTTATTTCCTTTGTTTTAAATATAATCTGTTTCACTTTACGTTTATGTAAAGTGTTGATAATGGTGCTTATCAATCAGCTCCCAAGATTCCTGAAAATTTAACAACCGGCTCTCACAAGCCAGAGGAAGCTGGCGCTGGCACGTAGCAAGGTCACCACCAAGGCGGCAACAGCCATTTAATACTCTTCTGTTTAGCCTGTGGTCCTCAGACCAGCAGCATCTGCATCACCTGCGAGCTTATTAGCTCCCAAACCACATCTCCTGACTCAGAATCCACGTTTAACAGGATCCCGAAGTATTTGCGGGCCCATTAAAGTTTGAGAAGCACTGAACCTAAAAAAAAAACTTCAGTGGATACTAAATCAGGGGATTTTGAAAATACGTGCACATTTTATCCTTGAACAACACAGGTTTGAACTGTGTGGTCCCTCCATGCCTGGATGGAAAATAGTATTAGCAGAACGCAAAACCTGAGTACACGGAGGACCAGCGTTTCCTAGACGTCCTTAGCTGGGCGATTTGCAGAACTTCAGTATGAGCAGATTTTGGTATATTCAGGGCATCCTGGATCCAATCCCCTGAGTACACCGAGGAATGACTCACTTTTGTAAATACTAGACTCAAATGGAGTTTTAAAGAAAACTTCCAATTATCATGATGTCTTAACGCAGCTGTGTCAATTATCATGATGTTTTAAGAACGGCTGCAAAATTCATAATACCCTGAGATGTTCACAGAATTCTGGATAAAAAGCATGCTGGCTTCCCTATGGCTTTAGAAGGCAGAGATTCTGCTGTTTAACCTCTTCAGTTCAAATCCTAGTTCTCTGCCAAATTTAACGAAGAGAGACAGTAGAAAAATTATTTAACTTCTTTACACCTAAAAAATGGGTTGATGTTAATAGTCCGAAGTAGTGAAATCGAAGTGCTTACTTGTGCCTAATATATAGTAAGTACTCAATAAACTTTAATAACTTTCTATTTCTATAGGGGAAATAATTGAAACCTATCTGTCAAACCTAAAATGTGTTTAAAAATAACAAAGATACGGTGGCGCCTGTAGCTCAGTGGGCAGGGCACCAGCCACATGCAGAGGGGCTGGTGGGTTCAATCCCAGCCTGGGCCTGCTGAACAACAATGACAATTCCAACAAAAAAATATACAGGCATTGTGGTAGGCGCCTGTGGTCCCAACTGCTTGGAAGGCTGAGGCAGGAGAATTGCCCAGGAGTTTGAGGTTGCTGTGAGCTGTAATACCACAGCACTCCACCAAGGGCAACATAGTGAAATTCTGTCTCAAAAAAGAAAAGAAAAGAAAAGAAAAAGATATGTTTTACTTGATGTGCCCTCTAAGAATTGTGATTTTCATCAGAAACTTTTATATGATTCTTATTCCCTGAGACTCATAACCAAACATAGTAATTAAAATTACTTCTAAAATAAGTCCTAATTTCACAGTGATTCATTCCAACTGCAAAAGTCACCTGTGGGACTTCCAGGAAAGGGTCTTGAATTCATGAAAAATAAACCCAGAGAAGGTACAGCTTCTTCCTGATTTTGCCGTAGCTGTATGTCCTGCCTTGAACTCTATGACTGCCAGAGAGTTCAGGATGGCAGAGAGAAAAAGGGAAGAACTTGGACTTCAGCGGTACCACTGAGTTCTGCCTTACCAAACCTGGACAGCTTAAAGCAGCTCACTTAGAGATTTTTGTTATTTGAGATAACAATCCTTAATGTTTATGCTGAATGAGTTTTAGTGTTCTATGGGGCTGCACCTGAATCATGCAAATCCCACCGTGTGTAAGGAAGGTTCAAAACGGTAGAATGACTTGCCCAAAGTCGCGGTTCATGGCAGAGCCAGGCTTCACAATACTCATGTATGTCAAGGTGAGTCTCTTTTTCTCTTTTTTTTCTCGTCTTGTCTCTTCTCCTCTCCTATAAACTGACACCAAATACGATCATTTCCAATTTCTCAGGCAGCCAGCACCATCCATTTTCACATGCAATATGTCCGGTGGTATGATTGAGGCCAAAATGTTCCCATGAAATTGTAGACAGTTCAGTGGGCATCCAATTCCAAATGTTGTGCTTTGAGCTGATGTGTTCCTAATAGCTATAGGGCAGACAACAACATCCATAAAATTGTTTAATTATAAAAGAAAACTAAATCTATTCAATTGGCTATTTAGTGTGCTGTAGGGAAAAAAGAAGCTATCGATTTCTTTTGGTGGCATCTTCAGTAACAAATGAGATGTAGTCATTGCTGAAGTTATCACCAGAGGAAGCCAGATGGGCCAAGGAACACCCTGGCTTTTCTCCTTTCCTGTCCTCCAGCGTCCCACTAAAGCTGCTCATTGGTCAAGTCCATTCAGAAGCCAGTTGACACCAGAGCAGGAGAGGACCAGTGCTCGGCACGGGCAACAATGGATCTGAGAGCAACAGACAGAGGACCTTCCCAAGGGCTTTACTAAACATTTTCTAACTCCCCCAAGACAATTTCTTTACTGATTCTCTGAACACAGACAATCCAGCCACCTCAGCCTTCCAGAGAGCTGGGATTACAGGATGAGCCACTGTGCCCAGTCTACCGATTCTATTCATCATTACATTTCCTCTGGAAATGCTCCAGAGGAACATGTAAACTGAAGATATTTGTATCCTACCATAGTGGGTTTCCAAAAGGGTGACCAGACGTCCCGATTTTTAACAATTTGTCCCACATCCAGCAGCATTTTTAAAAAGTCCCAATTTTGGAAAGAATGCACAAATAGGCGGGAGAACAGTAAGGGAATATACAGTTTTCAGCTGCCATGTGGCTATTTCGCCAGGATATAAGTTTTATATTATTTTTGTTAATTTTATAATGTTAAACGGTAATAATAACAAATAGTTGTTGAGAAGTGATTATCGAGAACTGCTTATCAAAGTTTGCATTGTTGTCAGGCCTCGCCCCAGCCTCACCCCTGCCCCCCACCCCCGTCAATGGTGTCCTGCTTTACTGATGTTAAAATCTGGTCACCTTAGTTTCCAATCAAAATACTTAAGAATTAATTCATCCTGTCTCGGCACCTGTGGCTCAAGTGGCTAAGGTGCCAGCCACATACACCTAAGCTGGCAAGTTCAAATCCAGCCTGGGCCCGCCAAACAACAATGACAGCTGCAACAAAAAAATAGCTGGGCATTGTGGCAGGCACCTGTAGTCCCAGCTACTTGGGACGCAGAGGCAGGAGAATCCCTTGAGCCCAAAAGTTGGAGGTTGCTGTGAGCTGTGATGCCATGGCACTCTACCCAGGAGAACAGATTGAGGCTCTGTCTCAAAAAATAAATAAATAAATAAATAAAAATAAAAAAGAATTAATTCATCCTGAAGATGACAGAGAGCAAGATGCAGTAATGAGACTATTTTAATCAGATACCAACCTCCAGGTAGGTGGATGAGTATTGTTCCAGGCTTCAGAACAAATAGGAGCAGACATGGGACACAGTTGAAACCATTTATTTATTTTCTCACTCTCTCATCAAACCCAAAGGAATTTTGAGAAAGAGCAGGGAAGAAGGGAGCAGAAAGAAAGTATTTGCATTCAAATCAGGAACATTTTAACTACCACACAAGTCAAAACATGAACATTAATAATGGCCGCTAAGCCTTTAATTTTCTAATAAGTCACATTCTTTCAGAATTTTGCTCTCCACAAAACAGCCTATTTATTTTCCATAGTCTAATTATTATAGATTTCTATTAGCTGGTTGAAGTAAGTGTCAATTTAATTTGTGTTGTTGTATATTTGAAAGACACCATGTATCTTTTCTTTTCTGTGTGGTATTTGTCTTAAAGGGTGGTAACACATTTTTTGAAGATGGGAAATTTTTACTCTACTTATTTTTCTGTTTTTCAGGGTAGGTTGTTGGCTCATAGGCCTAGCTGAAAAAGACAGATTTCAGTTTTACTCTTGATTTCAGACTATATGGGAAAAGGTGCAACTTTAATTGAAAGTGAAATCCCTCAATTAGGTTAGAAGAGCACTTTCTCAGTGGATTCTTAGGAAGCTTATCTTTTTCTAAGTTGTATAACTAGGAAATGAAACGGATCATCAAGGAAATTCCTTAGGTCTTTTTCATTGACCATCAAGGAAATGTTTAGCTCATATATCCATTCCCCTTTTACCTTTTTTTCTTTCTCTTTTTGAATTAAGTGATTTTCATCTACAAAACAAGACAACCCAGAGCTCTACAAAATGACTTGTAAGTTGATCTTAGAAAATAGGAAAGAGAATGAACTTTGAACAAGATGAGTGTAGGAGATTGAATACCAATTACTTGAACAAGGCACATACTATTTTTACCCTACATAGAAAATCAACAATGTGTGTGCTTAAAAAATATCCCGTGTATTTAGTGAGTGTTGGGAAATGAAATGAGAATATTAAACTTTATAAAGTGTTTGGTTGGTTGCATTAGATGGTCACCACTACTTCATGAGATGAATTGATGAAACACCTTTATTGCTGTCAGAACTCAATACAACAGTTCTCATCAAGCAAGAAACACTACAGAAGTATTGTTTGGCAAGAATTTAAAGTCATGTTTCATATCAGTAGAAATTATGCCTAAGGGCTTGTGTGTGTATGTGTAGGCTATATATTAACTCCAAAAAACGTGTTATAGCTCTACCCTGAGAAGATACTCAAAACCAGGATATTGAAATGTTTGAATGAGCATGAGAATATTAATATAGGGATGACTACCAAGCAGAATGGGAATGAAGGAAGGATCAGGCCTCCTGTAATATCAGCACACTTTTCTAGAATAGTACATGACGTAACGACCTATTGGCTTGTCTGTCCCCTGTACTAAATGTTAGATTCCTTCATATTAAGAATTGTATCTTTTAACCTCTATCCCTAGAGCAAGAATACTCCAAGAAACATTGGGAATTTTAATCGTGGGCTTGAAATAATGGAGTAACAAAATAGTATTATGTTCACTTGCATTAAGACCTTCCATAAACATAATTAAAAGGAGTGATATCATGGAATGTAATTCTCAGATTTAACCTGAAACACTGACTTTCTAAGGTAATATTTACATTTATTCTATTTGCTTAGGGAGTTTTCACCAAATTTTTGAAACTAGACATGCAAATTAGCCCCCTAGATAAATATACAAGATTTGATTTTGCTTGGTTTAAGCAAATGATTAAATACATAAATTTGGGCAAGGTTTCTATTTAAATTTCTTATCTTGGTTTATGAATAAGATTTGTGACTTATAATAAGTTGTTTGGAGCTACTTGTAAATCATAAGAATTGGTCAGCATAGATCATTCGTTGCCTTTCAGAATTTATAAGAAACTCAAACTTTTAAAATGGTACACCATGGACTAATTAATATTGCTATACATTTTCATTAAATAGATTTAGATTAAATTATTTAAGTTTTCACTTTTAAATACTATTTTCTATCAGTCTTCTTTGATTTATAGTTTTATAAAGATTTGCATGTTACATTCTCGGAGCATAAATTTATCATTCTACACATGCTATAAAGAATTTCTAAATGGCTTTTAAAAATGCACAGCAGAGCGCTCACTAGTCTGGGTATTTATGACGCACCTGGAGGTCAAAGTTGCTATTGATATTTCGTTATTTCAATACCTGTCTTTTCCTAAAGTGAACAAAATGAGTTTCACTGCAGGTTTGATTTTTGTCACCTATTCTTTCTGGATTTTCAATGTTCCACAGCTACATAGAGGAAATTCTGATATTTTTTTCTCCCACAGGCTTTTAAAACCATTAAATCAATAGTCCTATGAAACAAATGGGATAGTTACTATAGAATAGTTTTGTTTGTTTGTTTGTTTTGAGACAGAGTCTCACTATGTCGCCCTGGGTCAAGTGCCATGGCAACACAGCTCACAGCAACCTCAAACTCTTGGGCTTAAGTGATTCTCTTGCCTCAGCCTCCCAAGAGCTGGGACTAGAGGTGCCCTCCACAACACCCAGCTATTTTTTGGTTGTAGTTGTCATTACTATTTGGCAGGGCCAGGCTAGGTTCAAACCCTCCCGCTCCAGTGTATGTGGCTGGTGCCCTATCCACTGAGCTACAAGCGCCATGCCTATAGGATAATTTTGATCCCTGAGTGCATAGAGAGTTGATGATCCCTCCTTCTGCTTGCCTGCCAGGAATCCTTTTTAAGAGCCTTGGCCTTGTTCATTGCCCCTGGTTGGAGGTCTGGCCTGGATGGCCTTGGTATCATGATACCCCAATCAGCCCCCAGTAATTGTTTGAAGTGAGTATCTGAGCCAAGGGTAACCAAGCCATGTACGCCTGCTAATGACATTGGCTAGGGTCATTCAGATTTCTTTTCTTAGTGATTTTAAGTGAAAAGAAATATTCAGAGAGCAGGAAGGCCATGAGCAAGTTAACATAAATGCTAAAATGGCACAATGACACCATAGGTCATGACTAGCCAAAGCCACAGGTAAGCCAAAGTAAGATCAGAGCAAAACAAGTCTGTGGTTAAACAGAGAACAGAGTGGTTGTCCAGCAGGACCAGAAATGCTCTGAGACCACGAAGCCTGTAAGAAGCCTGATGAGGACCAGGCTCGGAATCTCATTCTCTCCCTTTCCACTCCATTCTGTTCCAGCACACGTACATATATCCTTCCAAAAGTTTCCCAAATGGAAAATCACTTTCCTGCTTTTCTGGCAGTAAACATGAGGCATTGTAAAACAAACAAAAAAATTAAATACAAGAAGTATTTTTAAAAAATAAGAAATCACTGTAATGCTGCCCGTCTTTTGTGACTAGCCAGCTAGACTTTCCTTTAGATGTACTTTGGTATTCACACAGGATTTTTCATGGCTGGTTTGTAGCTTGCATTTTTGTCTTCAATGTCATAAACACATTTCCATGCCTATAAATATAACATTGCAGTATTATTTCTAATCGTTTCTGGTATTCCATTGTACCTTTATACTGTAATGTCTAACAGAAATGCCTTCATGATAGACATTTACGTTGTTTCTGGTTTTACTCCCTGTGTGTATGATAAATAATGCTGCAATAAATCTATGGCAGCATCCTACCTATCTTGTACATACATATTTTTTATTATTTATTTTCTTAACTTAAGATTTTTAAGGTGGAATTATTAAGACAAATGGTATACATGTTTGTGACTTGTTGATTCAATGAAAGTATCAGCAATTTGCACTAGAATCTATTCACCTTCCCAAACCATTGCTAACACAAAACATTGATCTTTTCCAGATAGGTGAAAAATGTTATCTTATTTCGGCTTTAACTTGCTTTTCTTTGATAACTAATGATGTTTTGACCATTTGTATTTGTGCTCTTGTGAAGTACTTCTTCACAAATTTTACCTGCTTTGCTATTAGAATGCTAATTATTTTCTTATTGATTTAAAGAGCTCTTTATATAGTAAGATCATTCATACCATATCTAACATACAACTATATGTTGTAATTATATCCATCCCAACATGGTGCCTGTGGCTCAGTGAGTAGGGAGCCAGCCCCATATACTGAGAGTGGCGGGTTCAAACCTGGCCCTCGCCAAACTGCAACAACAACAAAAAAAAATAGCTGGGCCTTGTGGCAGGTGCCTATAGTCCTGTAGCTACTCGGGAGGCTGAGGCAAGAGAATCACATAAGCCCAGGAGTTGGAGGTTGCTGTGAGCTGTGATGCCACAGCACTGTACCAAGGGCAACAAAATGAGACTCTGTCTCTATCTATTTGATCCATCTGCAATTTATCTTGGTATATGATTGAACTAAATATTCAATTTAATTTTTCCTGCAATTTATAGAGTTAGCCCCATATCACTTATTGAATAACATGTTGTTTTTCCATTGGCTGATTTAAAATGCCACTTATCATGTACTGAATTCCACAATATGTTGGAAAGATGGGGACAGCAGTTTTAGAAAGACTATGTTCACCCTGACCAACTGTAACTTTGGATGAGCTACTAAATCTTCCTGTCTGAGCTTCAGTTTCTTTGTATAAAATGCGAAGATGATAATGACTCTTCATAGGGTGGTATGAGGAGTAAGTGATAAAAACCTGCACCACACTCAGCCTAGCATCTGGCATTATGGGAATTTTAGTAAAATTAGTTACTAGCTGGACTTGGGCTTACTGAAAGATTTTCTTTTCAGTCTTATCAATCTATCCATTTCTATGCCAGTATAGTAATTTATATCTTTAGAATATAGTTTCATATCTATTAAGGCAAATGTCTCCCATTAATCTTTTTTTAGAATTATTCTGGCTCTATCATATGATTATTCTTCAGAAAATTCTTCCCTTGAAGTAACTCCACTGGCCTAATTTAAACAATAACATTTGTGTAGTCTCTCTGAGCTCCAATCTGACAAACTGGGTATAATATCCACTTCTTATGGTTATTGGGAGAGTTGGATGCTAAACTAAGTAAATTGTCTAATAGAGTACCTGAAACACAGAAGATATTTAATAATTGGCAATATTATGATTGTTGTCATCTTAATTTACATAGTATTATCTATTATGGTAGCCAGGTAAATTATTGCCATAATAATTTTATTTTAGTGAGGGACAAGCAGAATTCTAGACAATGATTACTAATGCAAAGATAAATTCCAACAGTAAACAAAAAGATCCCTGAAGGTTATCCTACTAGAGATGCAGGTTAGTGCCATAATTATTAAAATATACAACCGGAGGGGGAGAGGAGTGGGTATTTCATCTTCCATTACTCTCCTGGGCCCAAGACAAAACAAAAACAAAAATTTGTTTCTAAAATTGCAAAGATGAAGGTGTTTGTTAGACCTTTGCTTAAAGATACCTATGCAAGGATCTACATCAGCAATTCTCAACCTGTGACTCAGGACACACAGGAACTGTATTAAAGGACAAAGGCATTAGGAAGGTTGAGAACCGCTGATCTAGATGGAGGGACCACGTGGAGAGCATTTGTTACTCTTCATGATACTATGTCTAAAAGGTAAATAAGAGTATGCACACGTTTTACCGCTAGTGCTGGACTCCAAATTGAAATGGCTTTGGAAAACTAATCGAGGAGCCATTTCCTGAGAGTAAAAAAGATCGATAAGCCAAATAATGAAAATTACTGGGTTTTCTTTCATCGATTCATTCATTCACCAATTCATTCAGCAACCAAGATCTCCTCTTACAACCGATTATTTGTCATTATGAAAAAAGAAAATTCTACTATCTTCCTTGACCACTGAGAGAAGAGAAAGGAAAGAATTGCAGGGCTCCAGTCAAGGTAAGTACCAATGTATTATTGTTTTTAAGGAGTCTTCCAGGGGGAGGGGAGTTCTTCATCCAAACCACCCACACAAAATACCTAAAGTACAGTATCCTCTCACTACAAGCATAAATCTCCTAGTAAAAAAAGTAAAAAAGCAGAAATAAGAAACAAAAGCCAAAACTTTTCCTTTTAAAAAAAATAATTTTTTATTTTAGCAAAGACATTACAACCAATCGCTGTGAGATTCTAAGTTTAAAATATCTACAATACTCCGCAGTCACCTTACTTTTCTGAGGTTACGTTCATGAAGCCAACTGCAGTTGGTATCGCATTGCACAAGCTCCCGGAGCTTGGGGGAGAATAATGACACGAATCAATAATGCTGTCTGGGAAATGGCTTAGAATAAAATATTACAGAAGGGCACGAACATCACCCAGGGGGGGACTTCAGTGCTGATTAAATATGGCTGCCTCAGCTCTCTTCCATGCGGTGACAGATGGGGAAGGGCTGCTTACTTTGGCTTTTGCTGCATTTTTCTGAACTAGGGTTACTCAGGTAGCGTGAAAACACCGCAGTGCGTGCCAGATCATTTAGCTTCGCTGCACTTGGACGCCCCCTGAAGGCCAAAACTACACACACAAGCAAAAATTCCTCTGTGGCAATTCAGCAGAAACCGTAACTTACAGTAAGTTTCCAACTCTTGTTTTTTTCAAAGCACATTTGGAATAAGTTAATGCACAAAATCAAGCACTTATACTTACTGTTCATTTGTTCAGGTTAGCCAAATGTATTAAATAGTATAGGAGAACTGACAAAAAATATTCCAAATAGGAATTAGCCTATAAAGATTAAGTTAATGTCAACTTTAAATTACATCCAATGCATGAAAAAAGGAAAAATGAAGACAAATGTTCACGGCCAGTGTTGATGTTTTAAGTTTTGAAAACATACGGTGCCATGCCACAAAAAAAGAAATATTATGTTCTCCTGTTCCTCCTACTCCACTATGAACTTATTGTAGTGCTAAGCTTAAAATATTCAGTATCATCTACCTTACAGTAAAATTTATTCTACCACCCCTTTTATTTTGGCCTTTTATAGAGGTAAAACAAACAAAACTTATTTTGTCCCTGGGAATAAAGAATGTGGGTGGCAGAGACATTAGTCATGAGTAGTATGGGCACCGTATTTCCTCTGTATGTCCGTGCCTGTGTCCCTGGGTACCCTGGGATTGGAGAAATAGGTCCAGAAATGCTTACTGCCAACTCAGCTCTGTTATAAATTTGATTGAAACCATTAGCTAGAATGTAATGAATTCCATGTGTCACTCTCATTTGGCTTTTTTTTTTTTTTGAAAGATAGGGTTTGGGGAACACATAATTGTGATAAATCCAGTCCAGATAACTTATGCTTTTCTTTTTTTCTAACTAGAATCCCTTCTATGTGTCTATTTTAAAGAGTCAAACAGATTTTTACATATTAACTGTTGCTTATGATTCTGCTCTGTAAATTTACACTTTAAGCCATTTTTCCCAATATCTCTTTCCCTTGGGAATTATTGAACTATCTAGAAAAACAGATTCGCTTTCTCAGGCGGCTTATACCTGTTGGTAACCAGACATATCTGAAACTCTTCCTCGAATGTATTCCATGAATTTTTTATAATAGTTGGATAGAAAGTACTTTGTGCTATTCACCTAAATCCCATAACTCAAACAAAATAAATGTGTCCTTTTAACATTCTTACGTCCTACAAAACAGCCTATTTTAAAGAAATTACCCGTGTTCAAGAAGTTCTTTTGGCCAGTATCATGGATAAAAACTGAAGAAGAATCTACTCTACCTTGAAAACAAATGGATCCAAAATCTAAATTAAGTTACTCCCTAAAGTTTCTAATTCAGATAATTAAGTAAAGACACTAAGTCCCATTTTCTAACAAAAGATTTTCTTCAAGGGTACAGTCGTGCTTCTTCCAAATATGTACATACAAATGTGTAGCAATGCACAGCTCTCATAGTTCATTCTTGAGAAATAAACATTCTGGGAGGAAACAGTAACTGAAAGTCAATTTCCCATTAAGTGGAAAAAATTTAAATGTGCTACATATTACCCCCAAACCACCAACCAATTTATTAAAATTCAGTAAGACTATATATATAGTAATGACTACTAAGTGATTATAAGATGCTTAGAACATCAATTCCTAAGTATTGAACAGTTAATTTTGCAGTTAACACATGCAGTTGCTCTGTGTGGAGTACAGCGTCCTTTCTCAACACCAGCAGCCCTCACATGCCATTCTGGTACACCTGTATTTGGAGCATCACCTGAGCCTTTCCCACAGTGAATACATTTGGGGGAACAACTTTCTTTTCCTTCCCAAACATCAGCTAAGTAATGTTCTACTCAGGAGTTATGCGTGTTTGGCCCTGAAAACCAGGAGGTTTTCTTGGGAAACAATCACAGGAGCCTTCCATGGCCAGTGTGACTCGGTAATTCCAGGTGCTGCCTCAGAAGTCACTGATTTCTCTCTCCCTGAAGAGCAGCAAGCCCAGGCTAGCTGCCCCTGGGAGTGCATCTATATAGCACACAGCCATTACCATTGGAATTAGTTACTGCTAACCCTCCTGGAGTGACAGGAACACGACCTGTTCCCTGTGCTAGTACAAACTGCCACAAGTTGGTGGCTTAAAACAACAGAACTTCATTCTCTTAAGTTTCTGGAAACTTGAATTCAAATAGCAAGGCATTGTCAGTGGTTCCTTCTGAAGTTCAGAGGAAAATCCCATCCATGCCTCTCCCAATGTGTGGGGCTGCCGCCAACCCTCGGCATTCCTTGGCTTGTGGACACACACCTGCATTCTGTGTCTCCATCCTCCCATTTTCTTCTTCCTTCTGTCTTCTCTCCTCTCTCCTGAGGACACCTGCCATTGTATTTAGAGTCCAACCTAATCTAAGATGAACTTAATTACATCTGCAAAGATCTTTTTTCCAAATAAGCTCATATGCACAGGTTATGGGTAGAAGAAGGGAGAGAGGTACATTCACCCCACCATCGAGCCTGAGTCACCTGTATTGGAGATCACACCCACAGGGGCAAGGTGACCTTTTGCCCCATCTTCTTCATCCACTTCAGCTACTACTTCTGTCATAATCATCACTTTGTTGAATAAAAATAAAGGAGGTATCTGAACTTCAAACATATCTTTACTAGAGATATCTCATGCAGGTAATTCTGTAGGATTTCCTTAAGCTACACAGTCTACACACCTAAAAATGACCTGAACGTGTCAGGGGCCGGAGAGCCCTCTAGGAGTGACCCTGTGGCGAGCACCATGCAGGGTCTCTGCGGAAACATGTCAAGAATTCCTGTGTTTTGTCAAGAATTTCTTCCTGAAAAAGATTTTCTTCCTTACCTAGAAATTGCTTCTAAGGCATCTCCATTAAAGTGGTGAAAAAGAAATCATTGTAACTGAGAAACAGTGTGGGGGGGGGGGACCAGGAGCGATCCAAAGGCATGGGATGTTGGATGGTGCTCTAGATTGTAAGATGAAAATTAGAGCACTTACATTTTAGCCCACCAAGAAAACGAGGTAACAGGCTTGACCCAGTTTTTAATTCATGTGTAAAATAAAATTAATGCATGATGTTTACAGGTGTGGATAGATGAAGAGTGTATACATTTTCATACACACAGACTTATGTGTAGACGGCTTGTGTAAAATTTATAAATAAACATTCATTGATGTGGCTGCTGAAGCACGTTAGCCTTATCAACTGAGGATCCCCTGCCCCCACTTTCTTCTTCTTTCTTTTTTTAAATAAAGTTTTCTTTCAAGTCCTCTACTGTTACAGTGTTGGGGCCGTCAAAGTCCCCTCCTAGCCATTTTCATTTACCTCGTGACTCTGACCCTTTGTGAAGCTGAGCATTTTCAGAGTAAGCTGATCCTGCGGGTCCCCAAGGATGTTATTCTCATTTATTCACTCAGCCCTTTGAATGGAGCAGCCCTCACTTGGCAGCCGTTCAGCGGACCAAGATTCAAAGAGCACACAATCCTTTTTCTTCCAGGGCCTTTCAAAACACGGCCCCAGGTTTGTCGAGGAGCTGTAATGGATGTCAGTCATTTAGCATGTTACATTTCATTCATGGCTGCCAGGGAACGTGATGAGTAGAGAAGGAATAAAAGAAAACAGGCAGACAATTGGAGTACGGGCTAACTTTCCGAGCCCTTCCTGACGTGACATCATAGAGGGCATTTTTGAGCTGCCATTACTCAGTTGGGGGGGTAAAATAGAAGAGTCAATGTGCTTGTATGGAAAGCCCCACCAAAGCCTCCTGAACAACTTTAGAGCCAAGATTTCAAGAAACTGGGGATCCACTTGAAACACGAATGCCCTGGATCTGAGACAGCTGCCCAGTAAGGGAGGCTCGCCTTTTCCCCCTGATGGGGTGATGGTGGGATGGGGTCCCTTCTGTGCCATCTGCGTGGTCACCTCTGACAGCTGGCTCTCCTGAACTTCAAAATGTGTGGGGGCCGTCTCTGGGGACACGCAGTAAGATGGGGAGCTCAGTGACAATCCCGAGGGAAGGAGGGTGAATAGGGGCAAAGGCACAGAGCTGCGCACCTCTGTACCTGCCAACTGGTGTGTCACGGACGGGCTAAGGTTACGGGCTGCTCAATTATCTGATTAAAGAGAGCCTTTCATTTAAGGCTTTTAAAAAAAAATCCAGGCTGAAATCTAAACCTTCTAGTAACTTACCAAACTTTTTTTTTTTTTAACTTGGGCATAATCAACATTTGGGGAGCGAAATGATAAAAAGGCACGGGGGAAACACTTTGTGACTGGCTGCAGCCCATAGATTGTTCTAGGACTTTTTTTCCCTTTTCTTCTTCTTTTTTTTTAAAATCCAACAGAGTATGTACTTGAAACTATTGACATCGGATTTAATCTTACCTATCTTCACACACACACACACATACACACAGAGCTACCAGGCTGATTGTATTTTTAAATTAGTAGAATCAATTGATTAAATAAGGTACCAGTGTTCCCCAAAAGCAATTCATTTTTTATTAGTTTTAGAATTGCATTGAAATCCCTCTAAATTATAGAGTACATGAATTATGCTTCTGTCAGGCAGCATCAGAACTACATTTTTATGGCTCTTGGATTCCACAGAGGCTGTTGTGGTTTGAAAATAACAGAACAATGTGCTGCTGCTTCACCAGCCGGTTAATGACCTGCCTCGGAGTTAAAGGCCTCAAACCGCACAGGGCAAGCCCGGCTCAGGCACTCGGGCCGAGGCTGGCTGGCTGGAACCGTGCAACGAGAGGGGAAAAGTTCCAAATTTCATTATTCAATACATGCTGAGCTGACTCCTTGAAATTTTACTAATAAATTCTCCATAGTTTGTGCTGTCCTGTTTGCTTTACCAAAAAAGGACATGGCAAAGTTGTGGAGTCGCCAAACAGCAATACACGGGAAGAAGCTAAAATGCCAGAACTAACCCCCCAAAAATTCTTAATCTCTAGACAGAAGGCTGGTGGAGAAGGGGGCGGATTTCAAGGATAGGAAAAAAGTGTGCCCTTTCGTTAGAAAAGAAGAAAATGAGAAGGAGGGGGAGGAGGAAGAGGAGGAGGAAGAAAGGAAAGAACGAGAGAGGAAGGAAGGAAGAGAAAGCCTTGTCACCACTTCCCAATTCATAAATATATTACCTCTTTTTAGGTAAAGGCATGAGTGAAGGATTTACGCTAATGAATACAATGGTCAGTAACGCACACAGACACGCTTTAGACAACTGTGTCAAGAGGGCCGCTGACAGTAGTCATTTTTAACTTCATCTGTCCTTTCCATACAGTGTTTCCACACTACAGTCCCCAAGCAAACACACAGCCCTCTGCAACTTGAGTTTTGTCTTCAAGGCAAACATGATCAGAGTTTACTGCTCACACGTCTCCACTATCGTTTCCCCACACAAAGTACAAGTCAACATCCTGGCTGATGTGTGCCAAGATAGACCACGGACTACTCCGTGAGAGTCACAAACAAACGTCGGGGAAATATTCCTACTATAGTTGCTGCAGGGGACTTCGATGCCTGCCTACCTTGACTCCTTTTTTCTCAAGAGATGGTAAAAAAAAAAAAAAAAAAAGGAAAGATGTAAATTACAGGTACAAAGTGACTGTCTGCCTGTGTTGGGGGAAATTTCCACCTTAGGGAGCCATTCTCTCCAATGGCATTAAAGACTCCTGAGTGGGTTATCATGGCGATGGAGATGGACCCCAGTTTAAATTTCAAACAGGAGATTTTGCCCTAGACTCTGACTCTGCTTCTTACAGGAAGGAAAGAAGAGGATCACCACAGATTCTACCTCAGATTCACAGGGCCCGGCAGTCCCAGGCCGCCTTCCTCCTGCTCCCACAGGTGGGCACACAGGCCATGCCCAATGCTACCACCAGCCGGCAACTTGGCACTGTTGAGTTGGCCTGTTCATGAGTCACTTTGTTAGGAAAGCATTTTTCTCTGGGGGCCGCCTCCATTCATTTCAGTTCTGTAATGCTGCAGAAAATTCTATCCCTTGCTCTGCAGAACAGGCTTTGAAACTGTTAACCCAACTTGTCATTTTCTTGGGCTAGATGAACACATTCTCCCAGTTACTCCTCATAGTATATGGTTCCCAGACCCTTCACCGTCCCTCCCCTGAACATGTTCCACTTTGCTGTCAACTTGTCTCCAAATGTGGTGCCGGGACCAGCGGAGCACTTCCTGTGTGACCAGCAGCACATGGGGGCAGGCCAGGAATTCCCTAAATACAGACACTAGCTTTCAACTAATAGAGAATAAGATAGAGTTAGGGGTTTAGCAGCAGATCCATGCTCTCGGGGTATACTAACTTGCATTAAAACCCAAAGTCTATTTTATATAGGTTACCAAATCAGATCTCCACCATTCTCCACACAAGAAATTGATCATTTGAAACTAAATCTAAGATTTACATTTATTCTCTTGAATTTCAGCTTCTTTGTTCATTTCCAACACTCTTTTTAGCTTGTTAAGCTGTTTTTAATGAATTGTTTGCCTCCAACGAATTAGCTAATTCTCCTCATTTTATATCACTTGCAATTTTGATAAAATGTTCTTCTTTGACCAAGGCATTGAACAAAGAGAAGAACAAGTTCTATTACAGATAGATAAAGAGCTCGGGGAAGTAGGGACACCTTCATTCAATAGATGTTAGCACTGGTTGTCATTAAAACCCTTTGGCACCCTTCCTCTGCATCAATTCCTTCTCTCATGAAACTTACAAAGATCGATTTTTAAAAAACACCCCCCCCAAAAAAAATCACGTATTATAAAGAAAAGGGAGAGGCCAGAACATAAAAGTAAATGTGCATCCAATTCGTTAGCCCTCATTGCTGGACCCAAGACCTAGTGGCTGGGGAACAGGAGTCTGGTATACCTCAGGCCCTCCAGCTCCCTCTGAGGGGCGTTCCCAACTGCTTCTGGTTTTCCCTCTCCTGTGTTTCAATTTTAAAGAAAGGCAAGAACTAGTAAGTTTAGAGTTTGCATTTTACTTCAATGAACAGTGTTCTCAGCATATCCACATCAATAAAATTGTGGCTGAAAATCAGTTAGAAGAATTACTTACAGTTTAGGAAAATGAATATTTTCACGACAGCGTGACAACACCGTACAGAATGCTTCCTACTGATTCCGATTGTAGTTGAAGCAAATTCTCTTTGGTGAAGTATAAAAAGTATTTTTGAAATATGTTAAAAAGTAGCATCAAAACTACTAAGAAAGATACTTCTGAAATCTGGTAACTGCTGTAACTGTGTTATTATTCTGTTCATTCAATGTATCTGCATTCATTCTTTACTTATGAAGCACATAGTTTTTACAGTGTGTGCAACTAGTGTGCATGAAATGATTTCAAATCAATGAAGATTTTATAAAGCAACATACTCTCTCTTCTCGTCCATGTCCCCTAACCGCCTACCTGTGTTGTGGAGAAAGGATACAACAACTATCATTTTCAGGAAAATAGGACTTATAGACAGCATAGGAGGAATATAGATTTTATATCTATGAACTTTAGACTTCTAAAAAAAGATCCACATCACATAGCAAATTCATTTAATCAGAACCTTGGCAGCACATTGAGAGGGAAGATGATATTTATATATCCAAAAGTAAATGTAAAATCTACATTTCTACCAATTTCTTCTATTTTCTACTGTTTTAGGATACTTAAGGAACTCATTTCTAAGAGACCCATTTTTCTGATCCTATCTACATTTTCAATCTGAAAATAATTTTACATGAAAAAATAAAATCCTAAGTATATAACATTTGAATTCATCAAAGTAGCTTCTTAATCCATCTATTAATAGAGAAACAAGCAGACATGGTTCAGCGTCCTCAGGTTTGATAAAATAATGGGAAAGAGTGGGAGAAATACAAGGCTGTGATTTTTTTAAGAGCCCCACAACCAAGAGGTGTGATGGAAAGGGCTCTTTATCATCTGGTGACACACGGCCTGTGCATTGTGGGGAATCTCCCACTTCTCAAGCCGCCTTCAGCAAGGTGTGCCCCCATTCTCTGCCCACCTCCGTAGTCGGGAGTGGCCAGGCTCCCCACCGTGACTTGGAGCTCATTCAGGGTGTACTATGTTGTTGACCCACCCAGGGTCCTGCTGTTACTGAGGCTTGAGTGATGGGAGTGAATGAGGAGCAGGAGACCCCAGTAGCCTACGTCCTTCCTCTCCACCCTGGAGATGAAGCCCCATGGAGATGGGTTCCCTTCCCTTCATTTACTAATGACTTTTTGTTACTTCAGTTACGGATTCTCTTAAGGTTATCTGACATCAGATGTTTTTCATATCTGCCCTCGCCATGACAGCTGGGAAAAGCAATAATAAAGAAATTCTTCCACATTAAAACTTCTTCAAAAAAAGAATAGTTTTAAGTAGATATCATTGCACTAGAGGACAATTTTGGTTTTGTAAGCCTCCTTATGGGACAAAGGACAAGCTTTCCTTAGCTCTCCCTTTGCCATAAATCTGCTCCAGCCTCAGGGATAAGGCTTTCTTTGAATAATTTTATATTATCTAAAAAAACTTTCTGAAGATTTAATTATTTACATATTTCTTCATGAAGATCAAAAGGCCTGTTTGGCCATCACTTGATCTTGACTCAGTAATCGCTAGGTTCTAAGCATGTTGTTCTAGAACTCAGAAGCGTCTCCTATGAGGCTTTCTTAAATGTTTCACATTTGCTTTTCTTACTTTTCCCCATTTGAATATTCCCTTATTTTCATTTAATAAAAACAATCCACCCACCCATCCCCCCAAATAGAATAAACATGCTGCTTTTCTGAGAGTTTACACAGCACAGAAATTCTCTATAACGTAGAGACTACATTTATATTCACATTACAAAGTGGGACCCCATGCTTCAGAGGGTTTAAATGACTCTCTCAAAGTCACGTAGCTAAAATACGTGATGCTAGAAGACAAGGTACAATTCCCCCAGAGTAATACTGATTCCTTTCTATGCTTCCTTCCCTCAAAACAGCTTCTCAGGCTTCAGCCTTCTTTCGAGCATAAGAAAGCTCCACTCATCGGTCAAGGCTATAGTGACCACACTGAATACAAGAAATGCATGTACCTTCTGATACACTCAGGGGTCATGTGTGTGCAAGTGCAGGCATAAGAGGGAAAGAGAGGACTTGTTTATATATCCCTTAAATGTATTGGCAGTGATGGTTATTTGTATTAAAAAGTCCAGAAAAAAAAAAAGCAAAAAGATCTTTTTTATTTCCAGAAGAAAAAAATATTATCCATGCTGCCTTAAACCTATGTGGACATTACAATGTCAAACTCACCTCATCTTTTTTCTGACATGCACCTGATTAACCATTTTAAAATTTATTCTAACTACAGCACTATGCTTTTATGTATTATTGTGTATTTGAAATTAAAGGGTGTGCTGCTTTGGCAATTATAGGGAGAATAAATCTAAACTATATTCTATGGAAGACCCAAATGACAGTAGTATCCAGTTGTGCACTGGTTTAATTAGACCTCAAGAACAGCAATATACCTTAAAACATCAACTTTTATATACATAGTCAGTTTCTTTTTTTTATTAAATCATAGCTGTGTGCATTAATGCAATCATGGGGTACAGTGTGCTGGTTTTATATACAATTTGAAATATTTTCACCAAAATGGTTAGCATAGCCTTCATGTCATTTTCTTAGTTATTGTGTTAAGACTTTTATATTCTACATTTAGAAAGATTCACATGTACCCTTGTAAGATGGACCATAGGTGTGGTCCCACCAATCACCCTCCCTTCTCTCATCTTCCCTCTCCCCTCCCTTTCCTCTCCCCCTTCCCCATATTCTTGGGCTATAATTGGGCTATAGCTTTCATATGAAAGCTACAAATTAGTTTCATAGTAGGGCTGAGTACATGGGATACTTTTTCTTCCATTCTTGAAATACTTTGCTAAGAAGAATATGTTCCAGCTCCATCCAAGTAAACATGAAGGAGGTAAAGTCTCCATCTTTTTTAAGGCTGCATAATATTCCATGGTGTACACATACAACAATTTATTAATCCATTCATGGATCCATGGGCACTTGGGCTTCTTCCATGATTTAACAATTATGAATTGGCTTCAGTAAACATTCTGGTACAAATATCTTTGTTGCAATGTGATTTTTGGTTTTCTTGATATATACCTAGTAGAGGAATTGTAGGATCAAATGGCAGGTCTATTTTTAGTTCTCTAAGTGTTCTCCAAACATCTTTCCAAAAGAGATGTATTAGTTCACATTCCTACCAGCAGTGTAAGAGTGTTCCCTTTTCTCCACATCCACACTAACATCTCTGGTTTGGGGATTTTGAGATGTGGGTTAATCTTACCATAGTCAATTTCTAATCTGTAAGAAAGATCAAATATGCATTATAGACAACAAAATCAAAGACAATATTAGCATAATGTTGGCAAACATGATTGTTATAGTAACAAGGTAAGGCTACTTAAGAGAATAAATAGGTTCTTCCAGTAGTGCTGGATCCTATTCAGATTGTCATCAGTAAATGGCAAGAAAATATTATTTTCCTATATAATAAGGTGCATTCTAAATTCTACTTATTGCTGGGTTGAGTTCTTCAGCCCAGGAAGGCATTTTATAGCATCCATTTGATCTATACATTAAAAAAAACAGGGACCTCAGTGTCTTATTTAAGAAAACATAGATAGCAAATGATTGAGCCAGACCTCAAACCAGGGCCTTGGATTCCAAGTCCAGTATTTTTTCCCACTGCATCAGGTTCATGTAAAACTCCCAGACATGCATTTCAAACAGGATGTGCAATTTGGAAAATTTACTTTGAATTATAACCTTGTGCCCTGCTAATTTTCCATCATTATTTATCATTGAATCTTTCTTTGTCCTGAGGGTTCTCTCTCTTGGATCACTGTTATCTGATTTTTCTAAACATTCCTGTTTCTCAGTCACTTTCTCTCCATAATTGCTTTCCAGTTTTAAGCTTTATCTCTACTTTTATTTTTATTCTGAGTTTATTCTTTTTATTTTTTTTTTAAAAATCTCAAGAGGAACATTTTTATAGTTATGGAGGGACCAGACACCATCATTTCATTATCAAGAATTTGGATATTGCTTATATATTCCAGCCTCTGACAGTTATCTGTGCAATCGATTTCCCCTGCCTAACTTTTGTAAAGTCATCGAAGCTCATTCTCTTCTTTAAAGATCTGTTTTGAAATTTTCTTTGAGAATTCTGTAGATAAGAAAAATGGACAAGTGTGGTTAGGATAAAAACAAGACTGGTGTGTGATCAATATGAGTCAGTGGATAAGTAGAAATTCCAATTGTTCTATCAGTTTTAAACCAAATTAGTCATTGCCCAATTCAGGAAGCTTAAGTCTTCCCACATGCTTGAACTATTCCCTGGCAGAGAGTTAGACGCTTTGAGAACAGAACACAAGCCAGTAGAGTTTATGGTGTGGTAGAGTTCCATACCCTCAGAGTTTCTGAGAAACAAACATGAGCTCTTTCTGGTTATCTGAAGGTACTATTACCATGCTTGGACAGCTAATGGTTTACATTTTGATAATTTTACATATTGCAGAATTAGGGACAGTAAAGAATTTTGCAAGAGACAGTCACGAGATCAAGTTCTATCACTATCACTTGTGAGCCCCGAAGCCCTTGGAGCTTTGTTTAGCTTTCTGGGCCTCATCCATAAGCACGGCAGGGTTGTCACGACAATTAAAATCATGTATACGCAGTGGCTGCTCCCAGTGAGTGATGTGATGATGACGGTTGTAATGATGATGATGTTACTGAAATCCCCCACTGACTGAAGGAGGGGAGGAGAAAAACCACACTTCCGGATAAATCTGCCTAGCACATGTAATTGATATGAGATAACTTATACCTGTGAAGACTGCAAAGGGCAACAACAATTTAGAAATGATATTGGAGTTCAATAAATAAGCCTGCAAGGGGAAAAATTTACTCTTTACACGAAGACCCTAAAAAGCTAATCTGACAAGTTTATAAATGTTTCTATTTGTCTTTGGTGAAATAAATAATTTGAGGGGGAGGATAGAGTCTGACTCTGTTGCCTTGGGTAGAGTGCAGCAGCGTCACAGCTCACGGCAATCTCATTTTCTTATGGTTTCAACCTTTTATCTCACATCACACTTGAATCTGTAGTTAAACTTCCTTGGCACACTTAAATGATGTTGATCAAAGAAGAGAAAAAAAAATATGTTTACTGTGCTTTGAATTTCTTTCTAAAATAATTCAATTAATGATATTTTAAAATGTTCACAGCACACCCATTGAAAAGCTGCAAGTTGAAGTGTTCCTCTTGCCTCAGCCTCCTGAGTAGCTGCAACTACCCGTATATACCAAGACGCCTGGCTGATTTTTGTTTTTTTGTGGAGTTTGGAGACAGTCTCATTCTTGGTGAGGCTGGACTCCAACTCCTGAGCTCAAGAAATCCATCCACTTCACCCTCCCAAAGTGCTAGGCATGAGCCACCATACCTGGCTGTAAATAATTTTTAAAAAGTAATTTTGCAGAACTTTGAAGAGAGAGTCATTAATGTTAAAACTGGTTTTCCCAGTGTCTTTAGTTTTGTACTGTGGGATTAAGAGATCATAAAATCTTTAAGATTTCACTATTTGTAGTTATTTGTAAATGTAAAAAAGCAAATAGTCCTAAAAGAAGGAATATGCCTTAAAATGTAGTTTCTAGAAGATTATTCACAAGATGTCATCCTACAATGTCATATTTGTTTTGTGAGGTTTTTTTTATTTGTAGGTTTTTTTGGTGTTGTTTTCTGTTTTCTTCTTTGACACAAGGTCTTGCTCTGTCCCCCAAGCTGAGTGCAGTGGCACAATCATTGCTCACTGAAGTTTCCAATCCAGTGGGCTCAAATGATTCTCCCACCTCAGCCCCCTGAATACCTGGGACTTCCAGGTGGGTGCCATCATGCCTGGCTCATTTTTTTATTTTTTGTAGTGACAGAATCTTGAGATGTTGCCCAGGCTGATCTCAAACTCCTGGGCTCAAGTGATCCTCCTGCCTCAGCCTCCTAGAGTGCTGGGATTACAGGCATGAACCACTACCCCAGCCTTGTTTCATGATTTTAAATGATAGATACCCCAGGGCGGGTCTCATCCCAGGTAAAGAAAGTCATGGGCACACCCTACATATTATAGCACATACCTAGAAATTCTTACACTATCCCCAGACTCAATTTTAGAATAATCAAAAATCAGAAAGCAAAGAGGACAGAAACCTCCATGGAAGAGCTAACTGGTGAATCTACACAGCAAAACTCTTCAGGTTTTCAGTTACCAAAACCAAGTTCTTAAATGTGGCAAGGGCCCCTTATTTTGTTTGCTATCTTTAAGCCAGACATAGCTTGCCAGCAGCTGGAGGTCCCTCTGTGCTGCTGGTGCCTCACCTGCGCTTTTAGAGGAGACGAGCCCTCCAGAAAGGGCATCATGGTTGGCAGGGGGACCCTCTTATGCCTCTTACTGACTCAACGCCAAGTGGCTGATGCTAAAAAGAACAGCAAATGACCCTTTCTGTTTGCTAACCCTCATGCTGTTATTTATATTGCTCTATTTTTTTTATTTTTTAATGTAAATTATTATTCAAATCAAGCGACAGATTCATTAAAACAGAAGCGGTGGACATGTTAATACAGACTGAAGTAAAAGAAACATTGCCCGGTGGCTCCCTCACCCGGGTCTTCAGGGTTGAGTAACAGCCTCTGAATAATGATTTCCTCTGTCCCACACGCTTCTGCCTTTGGGGCACTGCCCAGGTAAGCAGCCAGTACTAAGTATCTGATAACACGCCTTGTCGGGCCATGTAGAATAATATTTTCTTCCAAGCCCTGTAATTTTGCCCCTCCACATTCGAAGGCTCCACGCCCAGCACATCTTGTCTCTTGGGAAACCCACAGAGTCTCAGTGGCCAATAGTTCTGCTATTTCTACTTCTTCCAAACCAAGATGAAAATGATTTGAAATTTCTGTTTCTGTGTTACCCGCTGCACATACTCACATTCCAAAAAAAATGAAGAAAATACAAAGATGAAGTATTCTCTGACTGAGAACCCCCATGTCTCCTGAAAGCTGATGTTATGGTGGGAGGGGAGAGAAGGGGAGAGGGAATTTCGCACCCAGTAAACGCTATCTGGGTGAAGGCACCGGTAACTCGGACTCAGTCTGTACAAAAACAGATTATGGAACCAAAATGTATGTATCCCCTAATATTCAGGAGTAAAAATTTTTTTAAAGGAGCTAGACTGATTCCATTAAGAGTAATATATGTGCATCAATGTACAATGTTATAATTTAATATAAAACAATTTTTAAAATGAGTAATATATAGCCTAAGAATAAATACTCAGCACTCCAGCATGAGACATTGAAGCTTCTGTGTTTTCTTCAAACTGAGGTTATCTGAAACTCATTACCAACTCTAAAAATCTCATTCCAGACACAGGACATATATATAGTTACTCAGACTTCAAATTGTATCACTTTATAAATGCTTTAAATTAAAATGAAGTAAAAAAAAAAAAAAAGTTAACTGTATTCACCTCTACTATCCAATTCAGTAAGTTTCTTTTTTTTCTTTTTGCAGTTTTTGGCCAGGGCTGGGTTTGAACCTGCCACCTGTGGCATATGGGGCCAGCGCCCTACTCCTTTGAGCCACAGGCACCACCCCTGTAAGTTTTAATTATATTTCGTATACATGTCGGAGGAGGCAGAATTTTAGTTTTGTTTTTATAGTCTCTGCTAGGTATTTTGGTTTTAGACCTACATTGAATTTTTATCTTCACATTTAGCCAGGCACTTCTAGCCCTATTTTAGAGACAAAAAAACTGAAGTTCAGAAAAAACAAGTACTCACATTAAAAATACAGTTTTGCTTTAATGCTTAAATGATATTTAAAGACTTTGAAGATATCTCACCTTGAAATCACTTTTTTTTTCTTAAATTTCCTCTGCCTTCTCCTAAGTGATCAGTAGGTCAAGGTCACGTTGTTTGAGGTATTGGGTTCTCAGGGGAAAGGTGGGTGGATGGAAAGAATGCTAGGTGTCACTTTCTGTCTTCACAGGCTAGCTGGCCAGCAAACAAGGAGAAGTGAAAATTACCATTATCTGATATGCAAATTAGTATTTGATAGTTTTATATTGAGCAGAATTTGGGGCAACTTAGCTTCTCACATACTGTTGCAAGCATCTGTTTTCCTGCTTTTGTCTGACTGCTCTCTCAACCTCACTAATACTTTATCCCAGGTACAACTCAGGGTGTGACTGGAGTACTCCTAAACAAACTTCTCTGCAAATCACATTTGTGCAAATCAAATCACATTTATAATCCTGCCATAAGTAAAGTTAAAAAGGAGAGATTCCTTGGCACTGTAGTTAGTCGATCCTTAATTTATAAACTTAGTGAATCAAGACACCAGTGCATCCAACCGTCCTCTGGTGTAGGACACGCGTGCCTTTGCTGCCCAGCCAGTCCACGGCGCTTCAGTACTTGACAGTCTGAGACCAGGAGCCACAGAGAAAACTCCCTGAGGAGCTAGCTGCACATCTGAAGCGAAGGCTTGTGGACATGAACTTGAACCAGCTGGAATCCTGAGAATTAGGAGGAAAGGGGGGAAGGAGACGAGCCTTACGACTTTCTGGAAGTTCTGCAACTTTTCAGAAACTGTGTCCAGAACAGTCAGTTTTACTTCAGTAGAAATTTCTGAATCTCTGAGTTTCATCATCCCTGATGGATAAAATGATGAAGATAGGTCTGTTTCCTTCGTTCTTTAGACAAACTAGGATGAAGAATTACTTTTAAAATTTCTCTTGCTTATTGAGCATTTTAGATGCTCATCATTTTTTTCTGCCCCAAGCCAACTAAAGAAACATAAACACCTGGGTAAGTCATATTCAGTATACCCCCAAAGGCTTATGTAACAGGCCTCCAGCAAGTAGTGAAGTAGACGGTAAAAGGTTGGTTTTAATTCCGTCCCCCTGGTAGAAACCTGTGTGGCGTGATGAGAGTCCTTATCTACCTGCTTTGGCATGTGGGATGTGGTAAGAGTAGGGATGACTTCAGTATGTCGAGGGCTGGACGTCAGGTGTGGGGAAGCAGAGGGCTGGTGAAGAAGACAGGAAAATCAGCAATGCCCCCCCGCCCCATGTGCTGTGCGGTGCTCTGAGTTTGGGGGAAAGGCCTGTGCAATTAGTCTCCCGAGGTATTGCTTACTCTTCCTCCAGCTTAAATGATTCGTGGGTCAGCAGTTGACCTTCTCTGCACAAGTCAGGATTCAGTCATCGCTCAGGCTAGGTGAGCCTCCCCGGTCCAGTTCTTTGCCGGGAGAGTGGGACACGGGGAGAGCACAAGTGACTGCTCCCAGCCTTCGAAGCCAAGACCACCTTCACTTCTGCATGTCTGGAACAGCTGAAAGCCCGTGTACTTCTCTATTTACAGGAGGAGCCAACAAAATGAACACAGGTTTCCTCCTCTCTAGTTGTCCATGGCAAAGTAAGAACTGTCCGTTTCTAGCCCCCAAATATGTAACATTGCATCTAATGTGCCACTTGTTTACTCCCCATAAGCTCTTGGTTCAGAAGATCAACTTCTGTTTGAAATGTGTCTTTAAGGCCAAAACACTACAGCAGTTACAGCTCCCTGTCATACTGTTCCTAACCAGAAAAATCAGCAAAGCCAGAAGCTTTCTTCTGTGAGCGCTTTTGTTTCTCCTCTTTTGTTTTATTAACCTCTCCACAGCTGGTGCAGTTGAAAACACTCTTTCATCACATGCTTAGCAGAAGTTCAAGTGTAGCCGAGAATGCAGCCAAGAATCTGTCTGCTGGACTCACTGTCAGAATGTCATGTTTCACTTCTAACTTAACTCCTATCTGATACAGCTGACAGAAACAGACAAAGAAAATCTGCAACAGGAAAGGCTCTCCCCAGACCCTCTCAGACTGATTAGTCCCAAGGAATCCAGGACGTCAAGTTTAGCGGAGTAGTGATACTTTCACATTTATGTAGGAATTCGGGATTCACACAATTTTCTGCTTGTCCGTCCTTTCCTCGATGTAGTAAATAATCTGCAAATCACTGAGCCGCTGGATTAGTAATAACGCACTCTTATCTGATACTACTTAGAATTTATGAAACTGATTAAAAATTAAAATCATACCCGACATTTATCAGATTTCTTATTTTCTTCTTTATTTTAATAAAGTACTTTATGGAGTGGTGCCTGTGGCTCAGTGGGTAGGGCGCTGGCCCCATATACCAAGGGTGGTGGGTTCAAACCTGGCCCCGGCCAAACTGCAACAAAAAATAGCCAGGCATTGTGGTGGGTGCCTGTAGTCTTAGCTACTCAGGAGGCTGAGGCAAGAGAATCACTTAAACTGAGGAGTTGGAGGTTGCTGTGAGCTGTGATGCCACAGCACTCTACCAAGGGTGACAGCTTGAGGCTCTGTCTCAAAAAAATAAATAAAGTACTTTATATTCTTACTGTTTGTACATCAGTATCTTTTTTTGTAATCTAGAGAGTATTTATGATGACTGGCTAATATTTAGGCAAATACACACACATTATTGTTGCAAGGTGATTCCTGGCTTTTGGAATGTTTTCTTATAAAATTAGATGAGTACTCAAGTTGCTTTTCTTGGTGAGAGGGTACATTTTCAGCAGTACTTCCCAAACTGCCCTGCTTGGGTAAAGATTTGCCTTTATTAGAATAGGAATATTCTACCTTCTTTGCTAATATAGTCATAATTTTTTCAATACTTTAAAGTTAATGAATTACTGATGTTTTTGTTTAATGAATTATTGATGGTTTCATTTTCCTCTTTCCTATGTCATGAAATTCAATTCATAAGCACATTGATAGAAATTAAGTATCTCCTAATACTTGACAAAAGTTGGCACCAAGGAGAGGAATAATTAACACTACAGACCATGATGCATCCCTGGTTCACTCATTCAATCAGAAAATAAACACTTATGAAGAGCCTACTAAGTGCCTGGTCCATGCTGTGTGTCCTAGGATACTGTAATGGACAAGAGAAACAAAATCCCAGGGTTCTAACTTAAGTGGGGGAAGTGAGATAGAAAACAAACACACAAACATAACAGGCAGTAAGGAGTCCCATGGAGAGAACTGAACTAGGGTGATGAGGTGAAGAATGGCTGGCAGGACTCCTTAATATTGAGTGGCCAGAAAAGTTCCCTCTGAAGGAGTATGACTACAGCTAAGTTCTCTGCCATGGCCATGAGGTGAGGTCTTGAGCTAAAGAATCCAAAGATTTGTAAAACTGACTTTTATCATAAAGGCAATGAGAAGCCCTTCTAAGAAGGGGAATAATATGATTTGATTGTTGTATGAAATTATCCTTCTGGAACAATAAGAGTGTTCCAATATCTCAGAACAGTAAGAGTGCCAAAATGCCTTCCATCTTCCCATCCTTTTCGGGAGGACCATCCCAACCATCCCATGACCCAGTAATGAAAGGAGTACCCGGGCAGGAATGCCCAGGGCAGCAGGGAACATAGAGGGCTTAAGTAATCCTGAAGGTGCAAGCTCCTGCCACATCTGTTCTGAAATATTCTGAATATCACTGCTAGTGGAGTAATGGAAATATTCACTTACAAATGTTTATTGAGGGCATACAGCGTACCAGATACTGTTCCAGGTCCTAGGAATGACAGCCCTAAATGAAAGGGACAGACATGCCCTCACTGAAAGGTAGACAGAGTCTGGTTGTGTTTATAAAGTCATCAGGGTTCATTGTCAGCCACATACACCGAGGCTGGAGGATTCAAACCTGACCCAGGCCAGCTAAACAACAATGACAATTGCAACAAAAAATAGCCAGGCATTGTGGTGAGTGCCTATAGTCCCAGCTACTCGAAGCCCAACAGTTTGATGTTGCTGTGAGCTGTGACACCACAGCACTCTACCAAGGGCAACATAGTGAGACTCTGTCTAGAAAGAAAGAAAGAAAGAAAGAAAGAAAGAAAGAAAGAAAGAAAGAAAGAAAGAAAGAAAGAAAGAAAGAAGGCAGGAAGGAAG